>WEDG01006038.1:0-71144 GCA_017591395.1 Schistocephalus solidus
CGTGATGTGTAAACAAAGCATAAACTGTGGGTCTGATATATGCGCTTTCACATGGTGAGAGTGCAAAGGGGGGGAAAACTTATATAAGCAAACCAGTTCAGATTTCAATCAGAACGTGTCAGGCGCGAGTAACTGCAACGCGCAGGATAACAGTCAGTCATGCGGGGGATGGTGGGGGGGTGATAAGAGGGGTGCGGGAATGCGGCTTCGTTTTTTATCAGTCCTTACCACGGAAGTGCCAGGTTGATCACATTTTCGCCATAGTCAACAGTCCAAAAGATGGAGAATTACTACTGAAGGTCATGAACAAGGCATACACAAATATCAACTTTACGATCTAGCATGAGAAGCATTACACATTGTCTTTCTCAGACGTTCTTCTAAGTAGGCGGACAGATGGTTCCATTCAGAGAACTATAGAAAAACCACTTGGAAAGGTCAATGCATGCATTTCCTCAGTTTCATTCCAATTCAGAGAAAACGAAAGTTGGTTTTGTGCCTGTTCACTAAAGCCACTAGAATTCGTACATCAGATATGATCAATGATATCACTTTTCCGAAGAATGTCTTTCTTGGAAACGGGTATCCGGGGAAATTCATCGATAAGTATCGCTATCTCAGAGAAGAAAGTCCTACCGAAATATCCATGCCAAGACAGCCGGTGTGCATCTATCTCCCTTTTAAAGGCTATAAGGTGTCAAAAGGGATAAAACGACGACTTCAATGTACGCCGTCTCTAAGTTGCTGTTTATAAGCACAACTACGGCTATTCCTGTTAGACTGACCAAAGAAATTCTGCCTATGCACGCCACATCAAATTGTATGTTTGAGTTTATATGCAGTTGCGGATGCAAATACATTGGGCGCACGCAAAGGCAGTTGGCAACTCGGTCAGCTGAACACATGCCGAAATGGCTGCTAAGGGCGGAAAATAAGAAACCCAGGAGTTCAATTACAAAGCACCTGGTGGACGCTGGCCATATGGTGCACCCAATGGCTGCATTTAAGGTCGTATTTCGGGCGACGACTGGGCGTCCCCTGCATTACACAGAGGCAGCTGCTATACGGAGACGAAAACCAGAACTCGGTAAGCAGCTGGATCATGTGATCAATCTCGCACTGTCGTGGTAATAGACGAAGTCCCAGTCCCGCACCCCTCCTCTCACCCCCACCCCACCCCCTTCCCCGAATGACGGACTGTTTTTCCTGCGCGTTGCCAGACACGTTTTAACCGAAATTTGCACTGGCTTGCTTAGATAAGTTTTCGTCATCCCTTTTCACTCTCGCCATGTGAAACTGCATGTATCAGACCCAGTTTATGCTTTTTTTACCTATCACGTTTCATCCCTTTTGGTCGATGTATAATTTGATTGTTTATATGGAATTATTAAAAGGCAATGGCCGTATACAGTTGAATAAGAGGTCGCGAAGTTTTATGAGGTCATTAAATTCTGCTTATTTCGTCGCCTTTGCGTTGTTCAAATTTATTCAGGGAAAACAATGCTTCAAATAAACTTTAACTGACAGATGTAATGTTTTCCATGTACCATGTCTCGCACTCAGCCATACTTGTCGGTTAGCGTCTAAAGGTAGCTTGAGGTTTGCCAGACACACACATCTTGGCATTAGGGTCATGTTATGCCAAAACACGGCTCACTTGGAATTTTAAGCAGTCCTCAGACTATTCAAGCACCACCACAAGTCTGAAAATGCTGTGGCAAAAGAGACGTGAAGGCTGATGCATATCACTCTTTAATTTACTTCTTTCAGCGTATCTTAGTCTTTATTCTGCAAATTAATAGAAAAACCATTCTGTACGAAGTCGAATTCCATCTTCTAAGTCGCGGGTTTCAGATATCAATCCCTGGACATTTCGTCAAGGATGAAGTCGACGTGAGTTTGCTCTGATTAAGTAGATCTGATCGGTCTTCTGTTCATATACAAGCCTCCAGCTAAGCATTGTGGTAAATGCTGGTCTCTGCCCCGTCGTTTACCGTTTTGGGCGTCAGAGAATGCACGAAGTGCAGCGCCTTCTCCTTTGGGTTTGAGGTTTAAGAAGCATACGCACAAACCACTCAGTAATTGAGTTTCTTCCACCAACATCTGATGACTGCTCAAGTACTTATGCAGAAAATAGGTTACTTAAGAGGAAGCTTTCTATCTGCCGTCAGTACGTCTTAGACCTATCCGGGTACAGGTATCGACAAGGCTACAGACTGTAGCGTCCGATAAAACAAACAGAACCTCTACGTATAGTCTAACGTCAAGATGAACTAGAGGGCCGGCCATTCCTCCGGGTTGAGCGCTGGCCAAAACTAGGCAGCGAAATAGTTCAACCTACGAAAGTGGAGCGTGAAGGGAAAAAAGATGAACCCAATTGGCGTCTGATAAAGACAAGTAAACAGTCTCAGTCTAGCCTAACGCCAAGGTGAACAAGAATTAGGTCGCCACATAGCTCAACGTTAGCAAGTTAAAACAACAACGACACGACTACTAAAATGAAAACAGTAGGTAGAACGGAAGGCATGGAGATCGAGGGCTGCACACTGGAACGTCATCCAGAGATAATTTCCGTCCGAGATGAATTATACTCTCCCGCCTCGGGCTTTTCGCGAAGTAGGAGGCCATTTTTATCGACTTTTTAAAATTTTCATGGAGTAAATACTTCAAGCGACCCCAGTCTCTGATAATGGGTCCGACTTTGGAATCAGAAACGTCAGGCGAATGAAGCTCTTGTCCAAGCGATCGCATCTTCTTCTTCTCAGCACATTTTTAGTCTTGGCCGAATGTTGAAGTGAATATTTGGGTTGAAATCCACCGGCTTCGGTCGAATAATCAAGCAGTACTCACAAATTACCCATGGTCAGTATCAAGCAAACGTTAATTGTTGCAACACACTCCGAACCTAACTACTAACTCAAAGCCCGGACGCGTGTTTCGGTGATTTTTGTGACGCTGACTGAAACAGCCGTGAGAGGCTGGACTCGTCAAGGGATCACTCACTGTGCCCCAACGGGCTTTCTGGTATATACTCGAGTTCTCAATGCTAAGGTCTTAACGTGGTCCCGCAATTATTACGCGAAATTTGAGTCACTTCTTCTGGACAAATCTTTTCAGGCTCTCACCGAGCAGTTTCATGAATATTTAATCTGAAATCCATCAGCTTCAACTGAATAATCACGTAGTATTCATATGCTGCCGACTGGAAGCCATTTGTAGGCAAATACTGATTGATTTACCATACTCTAAACACGTGTTTATGTATCGCACGCACAGTAAGGCTCAAAACACACATATAGCTGACCTACTGATGGTTGTGTCGTACGACGCCAAGCAACCCTAAGAAAGACCGGCAAGAAGTGTGGATTTTCAGGCTGCATGAAAGCACTTTTCCACAAATTAACCCAAACTACTCTCACCCGACAGCGCATCCATTTTTCTCAGAAGTAAATAGCCTTTTGATGAAATAAATACTATTAATATTCCGATTGAACGAGTGAGCTGTGCAACAGCGTCACATATCCAAGTGGTCAGTATAGAGTGCAGTAAAAACTGGGTTTTACAAAGGCCTGACATAATGTGCGCATTGAATAGGATCTCTAGGATGAATTCTCGAGCGCGCGTTGGAACAAGAATCTTATTAGCCCGACGTTTCGGATTCTCACTCGAAGCAAGCATCACAGACAGTTAGAGATAAGGGTGATAGACACACAACGTATTGGACGCAGTTGTTATGCGAACACATAACTACCATAAAGAGTCCCTCCCACATTCTTCACCAATGGTTTCGTTGAGCATTCGGGTGGTTAATTGCCGCATTTTCACCATAGGTGTGGATTACTGGCGTGATAACCACTCGCCCATCTTTCCTGTTGGTCGTTGTCTCTGGCGATGATTTCGGGGAAGAATCCGAAAATTTTACTTTTTCTTGCGTTGATCGCAGCCTCTATTCCCTACTGCTCCCCCGGAGCTCTTCTTTTCACTTGTACTTGTACTTGTACCTTGCCTTTTCATAATTTTGACATTTTTCATGGTGATGGTAGCTCTCCTCGTGTATTTTTTCCCTTTGATTCACGACATGTTTTACTTTGGTTACATCACGAGTTTGTCTCTCCTTCGGACGTCTGTTGCAACGCTACGCCTCTCGCGCGTACCAGTGGCTGTCTGATTCGCGGCAACTCCCGACTTTCCAAACCGATCGATCATTTTCGAAGCCACCACAGGCATGCTCACACTCTGGGTGCCGCTCTCGCGGCTGCGGACTTGCTCCACTCGTGTCCCCACTCGTGTCCCCACTCGTGTCCCACTGTGTCCCCACTCGTGTCCACTCGTGTCGTCCTACTTCGTCTCATTCTCTTCAAGACCTGGGTCTGGAGGTCGTAATGGCTTAATCTGTCACAACACGCTTCTCTAAATGCTGGTCCACTGAAGGTTAGCCCCGTATTACAACGTCAACAATACTCAAACATTATAAATTACACATTTCCTCGAACGCAGAACAGTTATTATAAGGGTTTTTAAGATAATTATAGGTTCGGTCATCTGGCGGTTGGTCAGCCCTGAAGGAATTTTTAAACAAAATCCTCCAACGTTTTGTATGTAGCTTTTTGATAAGGCAACACTAAATGGACTAAGAAAATATCAGCTTTCCAGAGTAAATTTAACTAAGACGTTCACTCTTGACCAAAAATACCTTTGATTGATAAAATTCTCCAGAGAAGGATGCCGATGTTGACATCTAAAGACTTGGCGAGGTGGGATACTCGAACCTTTATCTCCTTGGTGGTAATATCATGCCAATTTATGATAGTTATGATCAGTTTTGCTACTATAAAATAGAGTTTTCTGAAATGTTTTAAATAGTTTGGCCAGCGGATGTACATCACGCAATTCTGTAGACCTAGGTTTCCAAGGGATGCTGAATATTTCGTAAGCCTGCCACCTAAAATGCATTCTGTCCACATTTGACGCCAAATTTTTAAAAAAACTACGATTTATTTTGTCAGAAATTTGGTGTGTGAAGAATGCTTGGTAGCTTACATGTTGAAGCTTTATTCAAATGTCACCATCCTGAGGTCATTAAGTCGCAGTTCTACACAGTATTCTTTAGCACGCACGAAAGATCGGTCGTCGGGTTTAACGAGGTCCACTGTGTGCTCAACAGCATGTTGGTGCAGGGACAGTTACTTATGTGTGGGTTAGTTTTGAGTGATAGTAGACTTGCGCTGTAGCTAGCACACTCTTTCTCCCCTCGCCTGTATGTGCCCGGTGTCAAGGCAGAGTCAAGAAGGCCGGAGACGGGGTCGTGCGTAGGTGGCTGGCGCGACACCTGGCTTGGATCCCCACTGAGAGGGAGTGTCATTAAGATCACATTAAGAAGGAGCCATTGTAGCCTGACTCTCAGTGCACCAGTCAGTCACTCCGCACAACACAAACTGGGCTAACAATGCGGTCCGAATTATTCCTCCAGTTGGCAACCTTCTCAGCCACGACTTGTAGCGCACCGTGATAGTTTCAAGCGTGTCAGATTGTTTATAGTGCCACACGACAGTCCGAACGTCGTAATCCAACGATGTCCACCGTATGCTCCACACGGAGTGGTGCAGAGACGGTGACTTGGGCTTAAATTAGTTTTAGGTAATATTCAATTTGCACTGCATCTACCACACTCTCTCTTCACTTATTCGCCTGTACCCGTCGTCATGCAATAGTCAAGAAGACCAGGAGGCGGGTTCGGGCGCAGATAAATCGTCTCCCACGGAGTGGGGGAGCGGGGTGTGGCATGAACCTGCACCTACACATGTCCATTTTCGGCACGCCCCAGTGTTCGGCATTTGGCATAGAGAGCTTATTCCAAATAAGTGTAACTCCTGCCATACCCTGCCTTAGCCCCCGTGTTGGTCCAAAACGTCTACCACGCGGCCTGTTTAGGGGCACATAGTGCCACACGACACACCACCTGCTCATAGCCTATACTTTACCTGGATTTAAACACAACAAGAGGTAATAAAGGTTTTTATGGGTGGGGCAAAAGTATAAAAAAAGGATGAAAAACGTTGAAAGTAAATTAAAAATCGAAATTTATAAATAAACATAAAGTTTAAATGAGGTGAAAATAAACCGCACAAAATGAAAAAGAAACGGTAGGCATCCAATGAAATGAAAGCTCTCTAAATAATTGTCCCCATTGTCCCCATTATCCCACGGTCAGCCAGGTGAACTTTAGCTTTCCAAGACAACCTACTGTAAGCTTTTAAGTAGCAATACCAATAGCTTTGTAATTGGGACCCGCCTATTGTGCTTCCACGTAAATTTCTAACTTTTGAGACTGCCGTACACCCAATTTTGTGTCTGGACAATAATGGATCTGTCACTGATGCAGTCGTCTGAATCAGCAACTACTGGGATGCATTGTACCCGAGATGTTCTCCTACCAATGTGCCAACTCACCGACACACGATATCAAGATCACACTAGCACAAATTCAGCCTAATGCGCCAAGTGCCCAGGTCACAGCATCAGACTGGTCTCTGGCACGAGTGACTCCTGTCACACTCGACAAAACGCTCTCTAACCCGCATTATCTCACCTATATCATCGTTTTCCTCTCAATTGACACATTCACTTCGTTCTGTGTCTCGCGGGGAGCTGTAGCCGACTGCAAACACTTGAATTGTTCCACAAACATTTTCACACAGCTGCAATCACTGTCTCGTACTCTCTCCGGCATCCCTGTACGAAGTCAACACTAGGCCTGGCTTTGCCAGTGGCCACTTCCGCCTGGGACAGCAACTCAGGGTTCTGTGCAAAATAAACCCCTCCTTCTGGTGTTTTCTGTAATAACTTACAGCCCGGGTTTTGGCTTGATGATCGTATTGCTCTGAGCACACTCTCTGCCTGGACACCTGCATGTCCATGGAGATAGCGTGCAAGGCTGAAGGTGATACATGCGCAGATGTTAGTTTGAGACATCAGCTAGATGGTGTATCGGCGTTCTCTCTTCATCTTGTGCCGTTGATTTGGCACAATTTGTCATGAGAGGCAGGGGTTTTGTCCGACACAGTGCGGCCTATGGAAAAAACATATGAACGAAATTAAAGTCGATGAATTCACTTAAACTGACATTTGCAGAGGAGTAAGTGAAATAAATTTAAGACAAGTTCCTGCTGCTTTCCTTACCAGAGGTATATTTTTCCTTTGTGGATGGTTTCGAGAAAGTAAGCATTCGAAATAAGTGGATTTGGGCAGTCTGTTTGCAAATAAAGCCATTTGAGAGGAATTGTTCGCAGCTTTAGACCAAATGTCAATTTTCCAATTGTTTTTACCTTCGAGTTGTTTGACTCTGACGGGTGTAAAAGGTTAATTCGTTGGACAGTATGTCGGCGATGAAACTACACACTTCGCTTCTTGATGCCACTAAGGTTCGCAGAGAAAAGGTTATACGACCAAAGTATTATTACAGATGCTGACAAAAGAGTTAGCGAATGTGACTCTGGTAACTCAGCCTCCACGGGGATCAGCGCATAGTCCTCACTTTAAACAAGCTGATGCGCCTTTAAACTATCAAGTTCCGCCAAAAACCGGCGTGCAAAGGACTGCCAACTGACAGAATAACTAAGCCCGCCCCTCAGGACGGATAATCCGACTTCAATGGCTGCTTCGTAGTGTGGCCTCTATATCACCCCCCACTTAGTTGAGTTCCGAGTCGCCGATTTGTTGTTTGTGTGAAATCAGGGTCTGTCGTGCGCGATGAGGTCAAATGTAGCCCGGGTAGACGAGCTGCTTTGTTTTGTCAACTATCGCACCTGATATCGCCTCTAGTCTTCTGGAATCCGTCTCCAAAACCGGGCGCTAGTGGCTGAGGGGGGGGAGAGAGCGGTAGATTCTGCGCAAGTCTGCTATCGCTTTAAATCAATTCAAGTGCTAGTCCCCCCTGTGTTCACCATGTTAACTGGCATATGGCGTTCATCGTCGTTAGTGATGCTCGGTCGAGCTGTCATTACGCACGGTTACAGTTGAATCTCACAAACATGATCAGGAAGCATGCTGTCCAATGCCGTCTGACTCTGTATTTCGACCTAAAATTCTGTAAGTGAGCATGCAAACACTCGTGTGCGCCCTAATTAACAATTACTCACATTGCATAATCATTAGAAAATGTGCACGTCAGATAAACTCATTCATTTTTGAAAATTTACACCTGGCACGTGCATAAAAAATGACCAGAAATGTTCGCTTCGTTACACAGTTCAAACTGAAAAGGTTATCGGCTCTTTTGACACGGATATCACGATGACACTCCCAAACTACCCGGATGAATAGTTCAATGACCATTAAGAGGAAGTTGAATAAATGCTCACGTTCATCTCTCACGCAAGCCTACCTTTTACCTTCAGTATGCAAGTTCAATTCACGGCTGCGGTTATGGCAGATCCTGCTTACGGATTGCTGGTGGAAACTGTGTTACAAGGTCTGTAGTCTTTTGCAACTGGAATACTCCAACCGAACTTCCGCTCTGTTAGCCATGCACTACCTTCTTCCTCCACAAGAAGGTCATTTTTGAGCAGACTATTACAGGTGCATTATTCCCATCTTTCCTGACGTCAAAAGTAAAGTTGGCAGGGTAAAAAACGCATGGACACGCTGGGAATAGCTGCGTATCAGAGTGGTTTTGCACAATCTTATGAAACCAACTCTTTTGTTTGGGGAACCAGGTAGTTTCTCGAAGCGCTGCTTGAAACTTTTCATCTCATCACCCAGGGCCTCAGATTGTTATAACCACGGTTGGCGCTTCAAGGTATCATGGAGTGCAAATTTCTTCTACGAAAAACTGTTACAGATCTCCCCTTCTCTCTTCTTATATTAGGAGTTTTCAGACCCCTCATAAGCGTTATATTTTCTTTCCTCCGGGCTGAACTGAGTCATCTTACTGAAGCCTCAGTTCTTGGTCCTGCCAGAAATCTTAAATTTGAGCTTAACTTAATTGGCTGTTTTAAAGGTTTTTTTCGGGATGGATGCCTTTGAGGACCGCCTAAACACGACACGGGAATAGTAACCGCCCCACCCAGTTAAAATAAGTGGCCTTACGGTAAACTTCAGAAAGGGTAAATATTCTCATATCTTAACGCTGACACTAACAGTAAACTCTCAGCTTAATCTAAACCGTAGGAATATCTTAAACGGAAACCGTGTAGTTAAAAAGATAATAAACGTAACCGTGAGATTAATCCTGACCCTAACCCAAACTCCGACCTTAAAATCTAACCTTAAATCTTACCCTCAACGTAAGCGTAACCCTCACCGTAATTTCAACCATAATTTCCTTGGAATTTGGCGTAAAGCCACATGCATTATGGACGGTTTCTTTTCCCATGTCCTGTCAAGGTGGTCATAAAGGGCACCTTTACCAGTTATTTCATTCGGCATTAGTAACGGAGCTACACAGCATTTATGTTATTGCAAATATAAACGTGAACCGCTCCTGCAGACTTCTCCCTCACTTGTATTCCAAACGAGCGCACCTATGTGCACTAGGCCCACGGTGGGGCTAGACCCACATCTGACAGCCTAAACTTGACGGAGTTGCGAAAAGTACCGGACACCAGGCACGTAAAAATGAAAGCAGTAATCCACTCTTTAAAATTTTATATCGAAGGCAGCCATGTTCACAATCACAGCGTGGATGTTTCATAGGTTTTCGTTTAGTAAGCGATGTCATGCGTGCGCGCAAATGACCACGTTAGTAGCTGTGTGGCGTCAGTCTTGTCTGGTTAGGTCAGAAGGACATGGCGGATGTGTTCGCTGGCCCTGTTAACTGTGTTAATGTGCTGCTGACAGACGTTCGGCGTCCCTGCTCAAGGCCAACTGCCTCAACGTCACTCGCCCTCGCAGTGAGCGCTTTCGCACTCGCTGACCTGCAGACACTTGAACGACTTCGGCTCGGACACACACACGTGCGTCCAGATAGTCGTGGCTGCCCAATTGTCACTTGAGCACACCACCCCCACAGTCGATGCAACAAGGACCACTATGTGCACCGCCCCTCAAGTAATGAAACACACCAGCTGGACAAAACTTGAGCTTGCTCCGCAAACCTGGTACAACAGCTGCCCATGATTTCCTTAGTGGCCACTGCTATCTGAAACGGCAACACGGAGTTTAGTGCTCAATAAATCTCCCCTTCTGGTGTCTTTGTCTTTTTCCTAAAATTTGGCGCTCCCATGAACGTAAACCAGTTATGCCGCGAGGCAACGCATTATCGCAAGTGGCTGCCCACATCTATGAAAGGGTTACGAGTTTATCTTCGCAGCCACAACGGTAGCAGCCGGTAGCAAGACCAGCTGAGAATTGATTGAAGCCTGGACCTCAGAGGCAGGAGCGCCTAGGATTAAGCGGTATTTTTTACAGATTCACCACTTCCGTTTCTAGACGTTCTGTAAGCGGCTTTACTTAATACAGGGGGTACCGGTGCAGAGGTGTCAGTTAGTTCCTAGCCCATCATTGGTTAGCCAAAATCACTCGAAATGTACTGCAATGTTATGTAAAACACAAATATTTTATTAAATACTATTAACGGAGTCATAAAACGACTTCTGCGACTGGGCTGCCCGACAATATAATACAAAAAACATGTCATTTTGAGTGATCACGACAAAATACACGAGAGGTAGCAGCAAGGATCTATAGAGAGGACGTTCAAAATTTACAAAACCTATTGCGTTTCGGGATTTTTCGTCGAATACTGAAAGATTTTCCGTTTATTTTCCACCGATGGGGGCAAGAGCTGGAGCAAAATTAATATTCGGTTTTTAAAGAATCAGAGTTAAACGTTAGTTGTTTCAGTGAGGAAATAAATAATAATTGGGTCGCAGTAACAAAAGGCGCAAACTGCTAGATCATTATTATCAACACCAAGCCCGTTGCTTCTTCATCTCTTTTTTTCACCAATGAAACAATTTTGGCTGGTTAGATTTTCCCACTCAGAGTGTATTCACGGTGTATTCACGGAAAGCATGAATTTTGAGGAAAAGTCGTGAGGAAAGAAGAAATCGTGCTTAACGAATCCAGATCTCTGAGTACTGACAATATATCGCCAAAAGTACAGTAACAGCTTACTTATTACGAACACTACAGGCCCATTGTCACTTATTCTTCAATCATCATATGATCGAGGTATCCTTAGCTCTAATTGAAACTCCGTTAACCTGTACCCCGTCCCCAATGGTCGGGTCCCGATCAAATATTGAGAAAGAGAGGCCCATAAGTATCACACACAGTGAAGACAAAATTATGGAAATGACCACAGAAAATTCTACCATGACGTTCCTTAAAGTAACGGACGTTGTCATCTTCTGTCTGATAGGTTGGAGAATTCTCCACGTCCGTGTCCTGTGAACTTTTACTTGACGTCCTTCCAGGTTACTCCCTACCTTCCTTGTTTTTTTGCTTGTCCACAAAAAATGGACATCCTTGTTTATGCAGATTGACTTTTACCTTGAAGTTGTGGGTCGCCAGCATCGCTAAATTGTTCCTTTGCACGCGTGTATTCCACGCTGCCGAACGTACGTGTTTGCCCAGAGTCAGTTATTAAATTCGACAGACTGCTTCGTTTTGATTAAAGGTATCCACTTTTGGGGTTTGTTCCTGGTTTATTCTTCATTATCTGTTACTGGTACCCTACAAAACCCACTTATGGTTTTCATTTCGATTTGGCGTACTTGTTATTCTTGGATACGAAATTTTCGGTTACAGACGTCGTCAGCATTCCTGAAAGTAAGTTTCGGCAGAGCCACCCCGGGAGACACTGAAGTCAATGTAGATAACAGTGACATCAAGAAAGCCTTCGACAGTATTCCATATCATTGGTCACTCTGTATGACTCGAAGAACCTACAGCATCGAAGTATACACTTACTTTATAAGTGGGTTACTTAGCAGACCGATGGCAGTCTGACCGCATAGGCAAGGCGAAATCAATGCTATCACCATTTGTGTGTGGAGTAACTCATGATTAAATGTTTGGACGTTTACTGGACCTGATCTATGATGGCGGGCTTTGGAATTTGAACCGCCATTTTTATCCATTAACATGTGAATTTTTATACGTACATGGGCTGGCAAATTTTCCTCATACGTTACTGCTATTTTACATACTTTTTTCATATTAATTATAATAAGAAGGTCAGTTGAGAACGACGCTTGCACCACTTTGAAGAAAATCTGGTGCTTTTTTTGCGATGCATTCACGGACGACCATTCTTATTGCTGACAGTTTCAGCTTTCCTTTACTATTTATCTTCTGTTTTCTTCAGGTGCTATCTCTGTTGCATACCAATTTTACCCAAAATGAAGGAAGGCCTTTTTGCGGAAAATTTAGAAATGATACTCTCAAAATGAAGCGCATCTTTGCCAATGGCTGCAGGATACAAGTAGACCTCAGGCAAATCACGTTTGTGGAAGAAATCAAACTTTTTCAAGCGATCAAATTTAATATCGTTAAACGAACATTGCAAGGTACTGCAGTGATCTTTATGAATATTTCCGTTGGTTAATTCCTAACTTTATCACACTCCAGCTGAAAACGAAGGCAGGAAATTATACCGAAACTTGTGAATTATTTATTGATGGAAAGCATGAGGAAATTTCCCAGAAAAAAGGGAAAACTTGTGTTGTCTCAAATCCCCTCTCATTGGGTCAATTTAAATTGTCATCGTCATTTTTATGAAAAGATCGTTTGACGGTTTTAACCAGGAACTATTTAGGCATGTATAACTGGTATTTAAGTCTCTCTAAGTCACTTTATTGAGGGAATTAGGTTTTAGCCCTAAAGCTCCCTATTCACATTCAAAAATGGCAAAATAATAAACGTTTACAAACGCTAATTTGACAAATGCAAATTTATATGTGTGAGGCAAGCAGAAGCTGTTGATAGTGAGATAAATCTTCATTAGGTCTTCAGTATTATCTCAACAAAAGGGTATATTTTTTGCATTTAAATATTTAAAAAATTTATAACAGGACCACCTTTTCACGGAGTCCGTTCTATCCGGCAAAGATCATCTTCGAAAGGACGTTCCGTCGGACGTCCGTATAAGCAATTTCCTCTGCAGGTTAAAGGGATGACACCGCAGATTTTCCGTCATAGCCATTTCGAAGATGTCATCAAGTTCTAGGGCACACTCACAGGCTCCGACAATCCAATAGGTTTGGACGTGGTCATCGCGTAGTTGACTATAATTGAGAGGAAACAAATCAAGTTCAGTCAAACTGGCTTCATAAGGCAAATGACTAAGATTCTTGACAATCTTCGTAGCCCTTTCCTGCACTCGTTCCAGCGGTAGATAATCGTTTTTGAACCACGGACGTCAGGCCTGGAGTAAATACGCCAAGTGAGCTCGAACAAATGCCCCGTAGGTTTTTCTAAATAGTTCCTTATTAATCTGCACATGTCCTCGTGTGAGCGCAAATAAGACCTGTGTCGCGCGTTTAACTGCCTTTAAGCACTCTGAAGATGGTTTGAGTGGGGAGTTTATTAGAACGGCGAGGTCCTTCTGTTACTCAACCTTTGAAAAGGGTTGCCCATCGAGAAGGTATTGGTAGGAATCATCTTCCTCAATGGTCCTTCTGGTACGGAGTCTTAGGACCACACACTTTCTAACGTTAAAACCTCAAAGTTAATGGGCGCATCCATTGTTAAGTCGGTTGAAGTGCATGCCTTTTGGCGTCAAAGCTGATGGCTCTCCACAGTTTAAGATCGTCAGCAAACATGACAGCACTGCCACCCAGGTCGTCGACGAAATCTTTGATGTAGACTAGGAAGAGAAACGGCCCTTAGAAGGAGCCTTGGGTGACACCAATTAGAACAGGAGTAGTGGTTCAATTTGAGTCATCGATGCACACGGTTTGCAAATCTTCTTGTATGAGAATTCCCGATCTATTTAAGTAGCATTCTTCTTATTCTGATTTCACATCAGTTAAAGATTAGACGTTTGTGTGGGATACTCTCAAACGCCTTATTGAAATCAGTGTAGATGACGTCAACCCTGTCATCTTCGTCCAGCGCGTGCGTCCACTGCGCTTTCGAGAATAAAAAACTGGAAAGACAGGAACATTTCTCCCTGAGGCCATGCTGGAGCTCTGATAGTAATTGCATCTCCCCTAAAAACTTTATTGTCGCCTTCTTAAGTATAGATTCCATGATTTTACAGCAAATGCAGGTTAGGCTACTGGCTGCCATTTGTTGACATAAGATCGAGCCTCACCCTATATATATATGGGGTATATATTTGCTTCCTTCCATTCGGAGGCAGTCTCCTTGATTCAAATGACAAATGGAAGATATGCGTATGTTGTTTGGAGAGTTCGCTAGCCAAGTCTTTCACCAACTTGTCCGGTATATTGTCTAGACCAGATGACTTTGCTTCTTGTAGATTTTGCAACGCTCGTTCCAGTACTAGTGTCGGAAAGTGTATATATTCAAACACTTGACCATCGTTTACTTGAATACTGTTGAAATTGTTAAACTGAAGCTCAGTTTCTATAGTGAATACCAAGGCAAAGAATCGACCCAAGTGCTCGGCTTTCTAACCATTTTCAGCTAATTCTACACAATTACCAACGATAATTAATGCGACTAGGTCCTTGTTTTTTAGTCGACTATAAATATAGTGGAATAACATTTTGGGCTTATTTTCAGCCTGCTGGATAACTCTTGATTCATAGTTCTTCTTTGCCTGACGGATCAATATTTTGACCGCATTGTGTTGGCGACGACATTCCTCGAGCAATTCTGTTAACCTAGTTTCCCTGAATACCTTCAATTTTTTATTTTTCTTCTTTTACTGCCTGTTAAGTTCTCTTGTTAACCAGACAGGTCGAGAAGCCGTTTTTGTGCCTTCACTGGACAAAAACACTCAATCAGATCTAGTGAAATCGTCTTACGCGACCTCTAGTCATTCTCGGGATTCCCCTTGAGCATACAGTGTCAATTTACGGATATCAGTTCGTTTTTCATTGCTTTAAAATCAGCCTTCTATATATTTTGCTTGCTTTACGTGGTATTCTGTCGTTGAGAATAGAGTGATTAATCATAAAGCAGCGTACTATGGTCCCTGTTACCGAGAGGTGCTTTGGAGTACAGTTCGTCAATGTAAGAGAAGTCCATCGTAAATACTACTTCCAATTAATTAGCTCTCTGGTTCATTCTAAATGTCGTTGGCGAGTTAATCTTCTGTGCTAGAGGTTGTTCAAGAGTTAGATCCATTAGCTTACGGTTGAAGGATGTTGGTGTACCGTCAACTGTCAGATTTACCCAGTCTATTGCAGGTGCATGGAAATCTACATAAA
Organism: Schistocephalus solidus; assembly: GCA_017591395.1. Lineage (NCBI taxonomy): Eukaryota > Metazoa > Platyhelminthes > Cestoda > Diphyllobothriidea > Diphyllobothriidae > Schistocephalus > Schistocephalus solidus. The sequence continues at coordinate 15,345 of WEDG01006038.1, forward strand.
TAAGGACCTCCAGGTGACTTGTTACTTCCTTGACAAAATGAAAGACTGACTCATCAGCTGCACTCGGAATGTTTGGTGGTCTCAAGTCCGTCAAGAATTGGAGGTTTTGTTAACAATTCTGCTTTATTTTTATCCAGAGACATTCATATCTGTACATAAGCTAGAACACGAAATTCAGACATAGTACCCTCGGCGGAAGAGGATGGCATGTTCTAAGAAAAGCCTTAAAAGTGGGGGTAGAAAATTGTGTGGCACATTTATCATGCAACCGCTGTCTGTTTGCGCTTCAAGCCATGTGCTGCCCTTCGTTGTCGTCACTCATAGACATCTTTTTATTTGAATAACCGGAAAGGCACTTTAATGTCTTCCGATTGGTCTTTAATTGGGCTTTACTCCATACGCCATGGCCATTCAGTTGATGCCATTTTCTTCAATTTCAAAATAGGCATTTGAGAGCACACCTCCTGAGTGAACCCCTTAATATGATTTGACAGTATGCTATTCAGCGTAACGTTTTTAAATGCACCAAAAATTTCTCCCATTCTGGCTGCAAAGTGTAAATTATCAGTTCTACAGAATCCGAATGGGTACCCATATAAAATCGTGTCTTACAGTGTTCAGTCTTAGATCTTCTTATTGACCTCATCTATATAAAAATGCATCGAGAAACTTGAATGGGATGCCATTATGTTTGTAGATGATATAAACTTTGGAAAACCATTAGCTAACGACGGGCATAACCTACAAGAAAACGATGATAACCTGGCTATCTGGTCCAGCAAGTGGCTTCTGACCTTTCATATACGTTGTAAACTTGCATTTTGCATCTGGTTGTAGACGTTTTCTAAAACATCGGTACTGTACGAATGGTATTCCACCAAAAAATAGTGGACAGGAACAAAGGTTTTAGTATCTGGATAAATTCAAACCTACTGCCCTTTAGGCACTGTAACCGGGGCCACCCCAAAGACAACAAGCATCAGGCAGGAAGTATTTCCTCCCGAACAGTTTGCACGGATCTTCGGTACGTTCACTTAACCATAATTTGAATACAAACTGCCATCATGGATACCCTAGACGCATAATGAAAGCGATCCCATCGAGCAGGTGCAACGACGGGCAGTAAAACTGGGCGACTGTCTTAGGACTCTGTTACATCCAGAAAAACTAATCAAGCTCAATTTTTCGAGCCTATCCCATAGACAAACGAGTTGCAACCATCTGTGGACATTGTTATTTCCACAGACATGGTTGTTTGCGCAAATCCGAAGATTTCTTCAAGTCTACAGGCACAAGTCACTTTTGCGGTCATTAACAGAAGGTTATACGCGAATATACGGACGTGCGCCAACAATAGTTTTCTTCCAGCCAGCGGCTAGTTTGACCACGGAATACACTTTGAGGCGAAACAGTGGGTTCAAATACTATGGATGTGTTCATTGGATAGATGGATTGTTTAATTTTTGACAACTCTCACAACAGGACTATCTCCTACCAGACGTAAACTTTACTTAATGATTTCATTTTAAATGTATCCCATCTATACATTTTCGATCAAGAATATTTTCGTTAACCCTACACATTATTATATCTTATGGTGACTGTTAATATTTGCATTTAATCTCAACTGCACAGGAAAAGGCTTATCAAGGGCTCCATCCGTAATCCTAGAATAAAAGGGATTGTTAAGGATCTGGGCATATCATATTCCAACGGTCTTAATATTTAAGAGCATTGAGCTCTGATGGTCTCCAAAGCACGCAGAACTACTGAGTCTATCCTCCAAAATTTTAAGACTATCGATATAAGACCCTATCTTTAGAAAATGTACGTTAAGTCCGGCCTAGAATTCTATTTTTTATTAAGCTATCTGCTCGTTAGTTAACGAGAAAAAAGTAGAATCGGTCCAGCATGTTTAATAAAAGTTTTATCGTCAGAGCACCGTAATCTGACGTATCAAGAACGTTGTGGGGTTATATACATTGATCCCTTATGGGTTCACCTATTACAGAAGGGACTTTTACTGTTCAAGCTTTCAAACAGTCGTAAGGAGGGAGCGTGACCACTCTCAGCACAGTAGTCATCGCAATGCTTTGATAACAATTTGGATCCGAATCAAAGCCGAATATAATAAGGGGTGCATAATTTTCTACTTCGATTCTATACCGAGTTTGTGCATCAATTCTTCTGATTAGAAACGACGCCCAGACTCGGCTTAGAATCAGCACCGAAGATCGGCCTCGAATCAGCGCCAACAAATTTGAATCTCATTTTTCACTCGAAAAGACCCAACCTGATTTCCTCCAGAACTAACCCATTACCCCAAATCCCACCCAAATTCCACTGGAAATGTATGTTTGGGAAGATTTCATGCATGAACGCTTTTTTTCTTTATTAAAAATAGTAATTTAAAAATCATGCCAAATAAAGGCAAAAACTTTTGCTGAAATATCTACAAAACTGTTTACTGTAAGGCAAGGATAAGTACAAAATGCAACTTACCATTGTAGGAAAACGTCCGGATGTTGCCTTCCACTGGCAGCGTATGCCATGCCATCTAAAATTCAAGAAGACAGTGATTACCTTATTGGAAACAAGCAGAACTTCATAAAATGCAAAGAAAGTTACATGTACATTACTCAACTGAACTGAACTTTGTGCGGCAAAATGCAAAAAAGTCCTACACTAGGCATGTAAGGTGCCCCTGTTAAAAACAAAATGTAATAAATCGTAGTTATTTAACATAGTTAAGTAACTGAACTAAAATCGATAAGTGAGGTTAACAAACGATGTTTTCCACACTTCCTCATCGGGCCGGGACCAGTCAAAAATGAAATGAAACTACGAGGTGTTAACAGGGTTTAAAAGTTTCAAATCGTTAATATTGATGTTTGCACGCCACCTACACGGGGAGGTCGACGTGAAGAGGTCATTTGGACTGTGTGAAGGGTGACAGGTAGAGTCAAGTATAGGGATTGAACACCATTGTCAAATACCCGGAGTAAACCACTGCCGACAGGGGTGGGGACTTCGTGTGAACACCACCTGAAACGGTTGTCGGTCACGAATGAGAGAGAGAGAGAGAGCGCGCCTGTACGAGCAGCTTCTGACAGCACAGGGCTGGGTTTGTTAGTCGTATGGCCACTGCTTCGGCTGTCGAGAACACTCGTTGGGGTAGGCCTTTAGAGAAGTTGGCTGGTGTCTGGTACGGCACCTGAAAGGCTACTTTGGGGACAATGCAATGATTAGTATCGAGTAAATGCGCGAGAATGGAACACGAGATTGATCTTGTTTTACCATTGTTTTACCAGGCAGTTATATGTTCATGTACCCTCTTTTTCAGGCACCTCATTGGAAGGCCCATGTATCCCGCTCCCCAGAAGCAAGCGAATGATTTGATGCACATTTATGTAGCCATAAACGGGATTCAGTCATTATCACCTACGCGTAAGAGGGGAGAGCTCAAAAAGAATAACCGTAAGCTTGCCACGGGGAACACACTGGTCCTGGCTGTCCTCAGGCGTTATCTTAATAATTCACTGGTTGCATCCTCTAGGAAGGGCAGTCTTATGAATGCGTCTTTGTTTTCTGCAGTTAAGGTGACGGACTTTGTGATGCGTTCCCCAATATTTAGTAGGATGAATTTTTCTGGGTATCCATTGTGACGAAGCGTGTCCTGCAGCTGCTGGAGCTCTGCTTCAACCGTTTCAGAGGAGCAAATGCGTCGCAGCCTGACTTTTAAACCCTGGACTAAAGTTCGCTTTATGTTCAGGGGAAACAATCTGTGAAAATTGATATATTTTCCCGTCCAGGTTTTCGTTCGTAATATCCTACGTTTGATAGATCCATCCTCTTGCGTTTGTAGAAGGACATCAATGAACGCAATGGTGTTACCCAACTCAGACTCTGTATAAAATTTGAGTGAGGGATGCAAACTGTTAAACTTCTGGACTAGGGCGTCGGCGTCTGTGTTTTGATCCATCAGGCAGAAAACATCGTCCAAATACCGCCCATAAAAGTCGAGTTCAGTGATGGTGTGCTTAAGACGCGTTTTCTCGATCTTGCAGATAAAACCATTTGCGAGAATAGGTCCAAGCGGTGAACCCATCGGTACACCGTCTACCTGACTGTATAACTGGCAAATGCAGAGAAACTGAAGATTTTGCGTGCAACGGGTCAGACGTTCTTTAAGGACACCATCGCTGAACTCGAATTTTATGGGCGTTACGTGGAAGATATCTTCTGTCTGATGGATCAAAACACAGACACCGACGCTCTGGTACAGAAGTTTAACAATGTGCATCCCTAGCTCAAATTTTCTACGGAGTTTGAGTTGGGTAATAAAATTGCGTTCCTTGATGTCCTTCTACAAAGGCAAGAGGATGGATCCATCAAACGTAGGTTATTACGAACGAAAACATTGACGGGAAAATATATCAATTTTCACAGATTGTTTCCCCTAACATAAAGCGAACTTTAGTCAAGGGTCAGACAGCTAGGCTGCGACGCATTTTCTCCTCTGAAATGGTTGAAGCAGAGCTCCAGCAGCTGCAGGACACGCTTCGTCACAACGGATACCCAGAAAAATTCATCCTACGAAATATTCGGGAATGCACCACAAAGTCCGTCACCTTAACTGCAGAAAACAAAGACGTATTCATATGAGGGCCCTTCCTAGATGATGCAACCAGTGAATTATCAAGATGACGCCTGAGAGAAGCCACGACTAGTGTGTTCCCCGCGGCGATCCTACTGTTATTCTTTACAAGCTCTTCCTGTAACGCGTAGGTGCCAAAGACTAGATCCCGTTGATGCCTTCACAGATTGTAATTCTGATGATGCTTATCGGCAATTGAAACGGGGGTGCTTTAAAACGAGCGCGCAATATGACATATTTTTTGGTGATCATTTTACGGAGACATGGATTATGAAGACATCCTAGTTTGTGGGGAAAACGATGCATGGAAAACATAACTTGGAGACAGTCTTCTAAATTCCCGATGGTATTTTCTCGAGGTCATGTAGAAAGCTGCTCGCAGTTAGTACCCGTCAGGCATGGCAAGCCAACTTTTTGGCCTACGTCACCATTTGCACACGTGACTTGGCTGCACCAGGTAAATAAAATCTTCAATGGAAAATCGATATTCCTCTGTAAACCTGAGCACGTCCTTTTGCGTCAGCGTGTGACGACGCGCACAATCGGTATTCCTGCGTGCACATAAGCCTACAATGCATGGATTTTGGTACAGCATACAAATACAGAGAGTAGCGACCATGGTTCATGCAAATTAGTAACGGTGACTTACCATGCTCAGTAATGGAATTTGAGGCCTTCGGCCCACGTTTCTGCAGTGGGTGGTAGGCCTTTCGGAACGCGATCTTTAAGGCTTTCTCCAACTGCTGGCGTTTCGACTTATTGCCAGTGTTCAAAAGGCCGAAAAAGTCTGAATATGATATTGTACAGGAACATTTTATACTTTTCTTGCTGAGGACAAGATCATATAGGTTGGACCCAAAAAGGGCCATTTGCCTTGCTGTCGGCTATCAAAAATAAGCGGATAAGTTATTTTATCAGCGAACAGGCCAGTAAATATGTGATCAGCAAAGGTGCTGATGGTGTCTCCTCAAGGCTTACCTGAGCCACAATAAAGTTCTGCAACTAAAACTTCACTTATAATGTGCTCCGTAATTCTACGTAGGATAGGCCAAACTTATCGTCTACTTTTCTTGTGTAGAGGGAGCCCATAATCAATTGCTAAATAAGTTACAACCTGCTAGTCTTTAAGATGCATGAAAGAGATATGACACTGCTTAGACAACTGCTTTAAAAGTCCAATATGGACGTACACACCACTCCCCATTGCCGGAACCGTTGGCGCATTTCTCTCCCCACCAAGCAGTGATCAACCGTCTGAGGGTACGTCTGTGGTCAACTGTCTCATAATCTTGAGTAGACTGGTCAAATGGATTAGGGGTGGGTGGGAGCATATTGCCCACGAACTCAGAGATTCGCGTACGCTCGGCTCCTCTTTACTTGGAACGGTTCCGGCAGATCCCTTGGGGCTGGTGTTAGAGAAGACTTCAATAAACTGGCCTCATCTCCAGACAAGGAAGTTTCAGTGTCGCTTGAGGATATGGAAGAAGAGGAATAACCCCACGATGATAACGAAGAGTCGGAAGAATACATTTTCCGCCCAATCTCTACAATTTGCCGACATTTTTCTTGTACAGCACGATTTAAATGCCTTTTAAAAGTTCTCTTCGATATTTGCCTCTACATTCTATGAAGATCAGAAAAGGGTAATAATTAATAACGAACAGGAACAGAAATTTCCACAGGTATCTCGCGTGCTCACAAAAGATGAGCAGAAACGGCAAAAGCGGGGGAGAGAGTGCACGCGAAAGCAATCCCTGCCTCGTCACTTTCAGCCAATAAGAATGCACGCATTCATTTGAACACATAGTGACGTAATCATTTAGGGAGTCACCAACCAATCAAAATCCAGTGAAAATTGAAAGACGAGGCTCTAAGCTAGAATCGGTTTTCCTTGCTATTTCGATATCATTTTTATTTCTTCCATTAGCTCACAAACTTAATTATCATCAGTTTTTTTCGGTAAATGCCATAGTTATATGGAATAAATTACACCAGAAAATAAAAACACTGCAAACTTTTCCTTTGTTTAAAAAAACTATCCCTGGTTTTCTGCATTCAGAATAGCTTACAGGAATTTTGGGTGCCGACACGGTAAAATCTGTCTTCCCGCTCGACAGAGTGTGCTGCGTTTCCCAATATTCCAACGATAAAGAACACATGAGCAGCAGAGTTCACTTGATTTCCATAAGCATCTGTCTTGCTTTCAACAGGGTCTGCAAAGCGGTTTCATATTACCTTCAAACATAGCTGCCCTTGTTCTGCCTTCAGAAATGACAAGTAATAAAATAGAAACCCTTTGTTGCAATGAACGACGAAAGGGAAATTTCCTGTTATGTCTGAGTGGAGCTCGACATGATTGCGTAATACTCTGCATTTTATGCGTTTCAGGTGTTTAGAATACTTCCACATGCGTTAAGTCAAGATTGCTTTTTATGTCCCTATATTAGTGTATAAGGCTTTTGTCGTTCCATTCCCTAATCATATCGGAAAAAAAATAAAATACTGTTTTTACAGCCATCGTCATGGAAAATATAATGCCATTGGCACGTGGTAACTAGGCGCAAACTCACACAACGAATACAATTATAGTAAGTTCAATATTTTTTTATAAGAAACCGAGCATCAAGGCCATTTGAAATTTTCCTTAAATGCCCAAACACCAACACAAAATTATCCGAGAAAGCGCTATGTAGGATGTTGGTATGGGCAAGCTTCATCTGATTCTTAAGGAACTGACTATACAGGCTATTTTTTTGCCAGTTTGCCGAAGTCCTCGAACTGCAGAAGAACTCAGGGCCTAAACAATTCCTGTAGGGCTGGATGAGGCCACAGTGCAGTTCCCTGTAATTTAGAAAAGAAAAATTAATTTCTATGAGTCCGGTTTCGTATAACAGGATGCCAGTTTTTTTCAAAATTTATGTAACCCCCGGCGAAACCATTGCTGGGATTTGACAGTTCTTAATGAGCTCCATACTCCAGGCCTACGCTGCGTTTTCCACTTGGAACTGACCGAATGTTCCGTGAATTTTGCTGGCCTATGTCAGCTTGACTGCCACTGACGTCAACCGTTTCGTTATTTTTTAACACTCTGACAGCGGTTTAAGCGAGGAGAGCATTAGAACCTTTGACCTTATTGTTTATCACCAACTGAAATTGGCTGTCCTTAGACAGCGTATCGAAAAGTAGTACTTTCTTCGATGGCCCGTTCAGTAATTTTTATAGGAAAATACGCACAAAAACGTTAAAAATCTATATGCTGGCAAGTGAAACAATTCCTTTTATTGTTTATTCTGTTGCCACCAATCGCAAATGAAAATATGTCCAACACGCACGGAGCCTGCCCTAGTGTTACACTTTTCCATCCTTACCGGGGGCAGATGTTCTTCTACTGAATATCTCACACCAAATGCTTAATTCCTCTTAATACTTGAACTCCATTTTGCTGAGGTGAATTCATCTTTGTCCATTCAGGTTTATTCGGTTTCTCCTTGCAAACCTTCAGTACCCCATACGTCTAAAATAAAAAGTGAATTTTGAAAAGTTACTACCTCTGACGGATGGCTAAGTTAAATCGTCCACCGGATCACAGTTTGATTGAACGCTTTGACTGCAATAATGGTGTTTATTATGTTTCCTTACTGCAGCACTGCAGTCTTAATTATTGCTTAAGGTTCATGAAAATTTTCAGTGAGAACCAGGACTGAAATCGCACAAAATACTCGTATAGATTTTGGAAATGTCACCACCATATGATAGATTGTTAATCATCTTGGCAACTTCACAGAGTCACTTGATCATTGGCAAAAACCTTTGATCCGATAAATAAACAAATAAATAATAAATAAATAATTTCATTTTAGGCGCCCAAATGGCACTATCAAAACTTCAATGTAATAAAACTTCTTCGAGTGACCCTGCTTTGTTGTATGCACATTCGTTTCAATTATTTGCATTTGATTTAGCTTATCTACTCCTTAGAACCCAAACGTCCTCTTACATCAATTTGTCCGTATTTTGTCAAATGTACTCCACCATGTACATGCAATTTTACCACTCTTCTGTCCTCAAATTGTACTGAATCCTCGATGCTTCTCAAAGTTTCAGTTTATGAATCCATATGACACCTTTTCTGCAGCTGTGGATTGTGCACAGTTTAGCTACCATAGTCTTAACCTCATCTGTATGACACTTAAAGACACTTTGTTGAGTGAACGAGGTTTCCCTTCTCTGGATTTAGCTCTTGGCTACTTAACTTGGGTTTTATTGGTGTTAAGATTATAATATAAAAACAAGAAAGTACTTAAGAACACGTTGCCTTTGTAAAGGACTATTAAAATAACAAACAATATTTTGGTTTGTTTTAATTCATTTTGTTACCCACAACCTGATTTAAAAACAAATTTGAGTTTTTTCGTAGCAGGCAAAATGTTTTATGCGCATTTTGTGTTGAGCAAGAAAGGCCCACTTGCTCGGATTTGGCTGGCCGCCCACTGGGATAAAAAGCTTACACGTGCCCATGTTTTCGAGACAAATATTAGTTCGAGCGTTGAGGCCATCTTAGAACCGAAGTTGAAAATGGCACTTCGAACCTCTGGCCACTTGTTGCTCGGTGTTGTTCGAATATATTCTCGAAAGGCTAAATATTTACTTGCTGACTGCAATGAAATATACGTAAAAATAAAAACGGCGTTTAGGCCAGGCGCTGTCGATCTTCCTGACCAATCTAACCGTGAAGCAGCCATCGCCGCGATAACACTTCCAGAAAATATTCAGGATTATGAAGCAACAATGGCTGATTTGACGTTAGTTAACTGTTTATTAATACTTATTTTTATAGTGCTATTAATCTTAACACCATGACGATCAACCAAAGTCGGCCCGAAGATATCACAATGCGTGAGGATTTTGGTGAGATCAATTTGGGAAGGCAAGATGATGACTTCGGAGACTCAGCATTTAACGAGCTTTCCAATCGAGAAGTTCTTAGAGAGGGAGACGTTGGTTTTGACAGTGTCTATGGTCGTGGAACAGATGCTTCCGGACGCTTTTCTGTTCGTCCGTCGGATAGACCGTCAATCCGTGGAGATCTCGATGCAGATGACACGCTTATTGGTGGTTCAGCTGACGAACGGGGCAAAATAGACAAAAGACTTTCAGGATTTACACCTGCAAGAGGTTCAGTGCATGGTGATATGGATCTTGATGACGGTTTCGCTGGCGCTCTTTACGGTATGTTATCTGGCTTCCTGCTAAAATGTCTCACATGACCATCCGTTTCCGCGCATATTTGTCGTAGTTTCCATGCCGGCTATAGCGTTTATCTTTGATGTCCTATTCTTTAACCGTTCTTTTGTGCCTTAGAATATTTGTATCGTTTCATACATATTGAAGGATATCAGAGAACCATCATATGGCAGCTGAATTTGAGGGGAAGACCATCGATCATCGTATATTGAAGGTTTCTGCGCTAGTGATAGCTGCTTGTCATGTTTTTACTTTAAGTTAATTCCTTTCATAAACGGAAACTGAATGATACCATTAATAAGTAAGCCGGATGATAGTAATAATAGACGCATCGCTTTTTAGAATAGTTCTACTTGTTCGAATCGATAATCCGTGTTGATGTCAGTCAACTGGACGGCCCTCCTAAAATTGGATTCCCTGAAAGTTCGTGTCAAGAAATTAGATTGTTTATTGTCGCTAAATTTTTCCTTCATGTCCTAAGACAGGCTCATGCCACACCTACAAGAATTCAATCCAAGGTCTGTCTTCCTACATAGCTCAAGAAAAAGTAAAGTAGACGGAACCTACAACCCTGCTGACTCTTGTAGATAAGACGTGGTTTTTGAGTTTAACAGAACGACTCTCTAGTGGAATTGAAGTTCGCCAGAGAAAGTGTATATGCTCCTTAACAAGGTCTTAGTCCTTTATGCGTACTTGTAACCTCCTGCCGACATCTGAATAAAATATATAATTTGTCACGCCCCAAGAAGTCAACAGATTACTCGTTATGGGCTGTTAATATTTGTTTTGCACCGGAGCAGGGAAACTGGTCCCTCCACCAGACGTGGTGTCAGTCGTTTCGGCCTCAGTGGCCATTGATGGAATTGACACAGATACTGAGTTTTGTGTATTGTCTATTTAGTCGATCCCTAGGCTTAGTACTCGCACAGATAAGTGGCCGTTTGTTATTCTGCTAATGGAGCATCTCTAAGACAACTGAAATATGTTTCCAAAAGGCCTTCTAATTTTTAACTTACGCCCATGATGTCACCGTGAAATGCTAGAAGAAAGAGTTATACCCGTTCAAATATCTGTCGGTGTCTACCTCTCGGTCATCTCTGGGACTTGAGTGCAGAACTCCATGAAGCGAAATGCCAGGGACTACTGATCGTCGTAACGCTTAAACTTAGTCAGAATTTGCTTTATCTAGCTAGCCTCAGCAGTTTGCGGCTCAGCTCATTCTCCACCGTTTCGCATCAATTGATTCATCAAATATGGTTGTTACTTCTTCGATTGACCCTCAAAATAACATTCTACTCCGCCACGCGTAGACGAGCCCGGTTGCCAGCAGTTAAAACCAATAGGTTGACCTGTCTTCCCTACATATAAGCTTTCCATTAATTTGTAAAGAGTGCCCTTTTAATATGTCCAGCAACTGCTTGTGCAGCGGGATACTGAAAGAACAGGCATATATATATATATATATATATATATATATATATATATATATATATATATATATATATATATATATATTGAGAATTCAACGGAGTTTCTAAAAAAATTAAAAGGAACCACAATCTCCACGGATGAAATAATGGTCTCCTTCGATATCGTTTCCCTCTTCACGTCTATACCGTTAGTCCTAGCAAAACAATACACAAAGGAACTTCTGTCGTCCCACTATACGGATGTTCCAGCAGCGGCCGTACTCGAGCTCATGGATCTATGTTTAGAAACTAACTTTTCATTCGACCAAAAATGCTATTAGCAACTGAAAGGAGCTCCAATGGGGTCACCCATCTCTGGTTTTCTCGCCGAAATCGCAATGCAGAAACTCGAGGCTACGGCTCTTCCGTTAGTTTATCCTAAATTATGGCTACGTTATGTAGACGGCACATTTGTTGTCGTTAAAAAGGACCAACTGGAAATGCTGCATAACACCATCAACTCCACAATCCCGGGAATCCAATTCACACTCAAAAAGGAAGTTGACAATAAACTCCCATTCCTGGTTGTTCTCGTACAACGAAAGACCGACGGAACACTACGTACATCGGTTTATCGAAAGGAAACTTATGCCGAAGTTATTCTGCCTTATGAGAGCAATCAGCCTATCGCTCAAAAACGAAGTGCTGTCAACAGTCTACTCAGTGGAGCAAAAACCCATTGCTCCGACGAAGAAGGCTATCGAATCGAACTGAATTACTTGTGTGAATTATTTTCGCAGAACGGGTACCCAAAGGATTTTGTACGCCGATACTTGAAACGACAGCAGTCGACAGAAAAGGAACCAAGTAGTTCTAACGAGGCGCCAAAAATAAATACATGGCGAACCCTTCCCTACATTAAGAATGTGTCTGAACTCGTCGAAAGACACCTAAGGAAGCACAAAATTCATGTGACGCACAAACCGACAACCACTTTGCGTACCCAGCTTGTCCACCCTAAGGACAGGGTCAACTATTTGGACAAGAAAGAAGTCATCTACAAGATCCCATGTGAAGCATGTGATGCCGTGTATTGTGGTCAGACCGGCAAATCCGCCTCTACACGCATCTATGAACATCAGTTGGCAGTAAACAGGCGGGACCATCTGTCCCAAACAGCTATGCATACTCTAGACACCGGGCACACCTTCATTTGGGATAAAACTCGGATTGTCGCCGCTTGTCCCTTCAAGAAAGGTCGAGAGTTCCTCGAGGCGATGCATTCAGATGAGTCATGCATCAACAGACATATCGAGTTGGATGCGGCGTACAGACATCTCAAAGAGAAATAGAAGGAATGAGAACCAATCAGGGCAGGCTGATACACACGGCGGCCGCTCAATGGTGCCAATGTTCACGCCAGTATCGATTTTTTTCGCGAGATTACGATGTCAACGGTTTTTGGTCACATTTGCTGCCCGCCTGCGTCTGACGACGACCCGGAGAACCGGTGTTGAAAATTTACACAATAAAGCTCCATTTCCCATAGAACGTATTCAACTTCAACTTTATTTCTTGGGATGCCTTCTTTCCACTTCTTACGTATATATACGTATATATATATGAAGAAAGAAGGCTCGTCGGAAAATCGAGGTTTACTCGTGAATTTTCAAGCTGGTTACACCAACCCGTCGTCAGACGAAATGAGAAGTAAGAGTTGGGATTGTCACGCTGGAGGGTTTAGGGGCCGAGAGGTTACATCGACAGACTGACGCCATGGGGGTTTGGGGGGCCGTGAATCCTGTTACGATAGCTGTCGCATGTAAGGGGAGGGGTGCTAGAGTTATGATAGCAAGTCAAGTGGCGGGAGATGCAGAGTCAGTGAGGATACACTTGGCTGTGCACGGATAAGCAAATGTTGATTTTAAGGTGGGCGCAAGTCAGTGGACCGTGCACGCAGACCTTCGTAATGCGCATCCAGATCGACGTGGCGGTTGATACTGTTTGTGCCGGAGTGCCAAGCTTCGAAGAATTCGCGTGCTTGTTTGGTGCTAGCCATGGCGACCACTTCCGTTCCCTCCCAATTGAAGCGGTGGTCGCAATCAACGGCGTGCGCAAACACGAGAGACAAGGGATCGCGTCTGCGGATGGCCAGTTTGTGTTCATTTATGCGGGTCCCGAGTCGTCGGCCTGTATGGCCTACACAAGCGCAAGAGCAATTCGCACATGGAATGCGGTAAATAACATTGGTTTGTTGCTCTTTGGGTACGGGATCTTTAACACGTGATAGTGCTGCCCGCAGGGAGGACGCTGGCTTGTGAGCGATGCAGATACCAAATCGGTCTAGTTGTCGGGCGATCGTTTCCGAAATGCCCTGCATGTATGGCAATGAAACGAATTTCCTCGGTACTACTTCTCCATTAGAGCTCTGATATTGTGGTTGCCTGTGACTTCGGAGACAGTTTTTCACGAAGCTCATCGGATATCCGTTAGATCGGAATAGTTTGTATAAATAGGCAAATTATTTTTTAAGTAGATACTCGCTGTTACAGTACCGGGAGGCGCGGTGAAAAAGAGCTCGAACGCAGCTTCGTTTGTGGGCAGCAGGATGATTGCTCCCATAGTTCAGGATTATTTCGGCATTTGAGTCTTTTCTGTGGACGCTGGTTGCGAGCTGGCCATCACTCAATCTTTGCACCATGACGTCGAGAAACGGGAGGATGTCGCCTGCTGCTCCTTCGCGGGTGAATTGTATAGCAGGGAAGACACCATTAAGACTTTCATGCAGCCGTTCCACTTCGCATTTGTTAATGACCACGAAGGTATCATCTACGTAGCGAAGCCACATTTTCGGCCTGAGGTTTTGAATCACAGCTTCTTCTAGACGTTGTAAGACTAGCTCGGCAAGTAGCCCCGATATCGGTGAGCCCATTGGAGTACCCTTGACCTGTTGGTAATGCTTACCGTCGAATTGACAATAATTCTTAAGGCAGAGCCAGAGCATGTCTAAAACGTGCTGCGTTGGAATGTCTATTGGCTTTTTCTTCTAGACGTCGAGCTACACTCTCAATTGCCAGGTTATGTGGTATTGAGGAAAAAGAGCAACCACATCAAACGATAGAATGCATTCATCAGGACTTACATTAAGGCCTTGAATTCTTTGAAGAAAAAGCATGCGAGTTGCTGATGCTGTACTGTGAACCATTACTAAGGTGCTTTTAGGCGTTTTGTATAACCATATGGCAAGGTTATAAGTAGGCGATCCAATGAGTGGCACTATGATCCTCAAGGGTGCGTCCGCTTTGTGAATCTTTGGAAGACCATAGGCACGTGCGATGCGCGGATCATTGAGAGTTAGAAATGTAGCGTCTGCGGGGCTTATGAGTTTCATTCTAGTGAGCTCATTCACCTTCTTCTTTACGGATGCAGCCTGTTTTTTCGTTGGATCCTCAGCAACGGGGATGTAGGCCTCCCTATCATGAAAAGCTTGATTGGCCTTATTGACATAGTCAATCTTGTCCATGATGACGGTAGCACCACCTTTGTCAGCAGCTACAACGACGATACTGTCGTCCGACCTAAGGGAGCGTAATCCCTTATCTTCTTCCATTGACAAGGTTTTCTGAGGTTTTTTTTCGGAGGAGGCCAGTAGCACAGCTGCGTATATCAGCACGCATGTCCTCAGGGATGGATGAGGTTAGTAGGAGGGATTCAAGGCCGGCTAAGAAGCTCGTAGGTGCAGCATCGGTATGACTAAACCTTATGACTTTCGACAGCAGGCTTGTTTCGGCGGGGGTGAGACTCCTTTTCGAAAGGTTCACAACTCTTGTAGACATAGTACTATCGTTGAGGGGATGGAGAAGAGCTTGGAGCTTGTCTTGAAGATCGGCTCGCTTCTTCATACGAGCATCCTTGGTGGTGGCATTTATGCGCTGCAGTACGTTTTCAAAAATATCTTCAGGTAGGGATGAAACGCACCGGGACCTAAGGTCAGAGATAATTGCTTCAAATCGACGAAGACGATTGTGGACGTCAGATATAATCGCACTCAGAACACGAAATTCGTATTTGCGAGCGAGCAATCTCCCAGCCTCATTGGGCAGTGTGGGTTTAAAGCGAAGAGACTTTGGAAGGATGCCATGATCACGACAGCGATGGAGAAAACTCAGTTGTTCAAGCGTTGTCGCCTCCCTCTGCGAGAACTTCTCCCAACGTCTGGTTAGAATAAGCGTTTGACGCCCCAAAAAAATATGTTGAATAGTTGAGGTAGTATGCATTCCGAGATGATAAATGAAGAAAGAAGGCTCGTCGGAAAATCGAGGTTTACTCGTACTTCCGACATAGGTACTAGCTTATATATATATATATATATATATATATTCCGAATGTTCGAGAATATGCGAGGCCCAGGTAATTGTATAGAAGAAGACGAGAAGGCGTTCTCTGGGACCAAAATTTTATTCATCCGACGTTTCGAACTCTCACGCGAGCCCATCGTCAAGGAATAAAAGACTGTACAGCTCTGCTTATTTAACTCACCTCTGCCGAGTATGACCTTCATCAGCGCCATTGATTTGTTCGCGCAGGGCCTGATATGCAGCTGGCAGATAAATATGTCTATTGATTGATTCCGCGGTCGAATGCCACGATTCCTGCAGCAGGCGTGAAATTCGGTCGTCTGACTGGCCCAATATTCTAACGCTGTCAAAGTCAAAGTCGTGCTCTGGCGAGGATGCGTGAGCGGCTACCAAGGAGAGTTTATCCTTCCTTCTCACAGCGAGCTCGTGCTCGTGCATTCTCGTGCAAACCCGTTTGCCGGTTTCGCCAACATAATTTGCTCGACCACAACGGCAGTCTATCCGGTAAATGACGCCGGATTTTTGGTTGAGAGGGATTGGGTCTTTAGGTTGCATGAGTTGCCGGCGGATTGTCGCTTCCGGTCTGTGAGCAAGACGCTCTCGAAAGCAGAAACTGAAGCACTTCGGACGCTAAAGGCCGACAAAAACATTGTCATACTTCCAGCAGGCAAAGGACGGTCGACTGTAATTTTGAACAAAGAGGACTACGTCAACAAAGTTGAGGCACTCTTGGGCGATAGAACTGCCTATATACCTCTCGAGGATGACGTGATGAAGACGCTAGTAAACAATATCAACAAAGACCTGGCAAGTCTTCGGAAGTCAAAAGCAATAACGCAGACTGACTTTCAAAAGATGAAACCAAAGGACACAGCGCTCGCGAGATTCTATGGCCTCCTCAAGGTCCACAAACCAGAAACCCCCCCTACGGCCGATCGTCTCTCTAAGAGGCACCCCAACGTTTGGTCTAGCCAAGTGGTTGTTTCAACGTCTCAAGTTTCTAACCCAGGGTTCCACAACAACCGTCCACTCAGCTGAACAATTTATACGAAAGTTGCAGGGTATTCGACTTACGGACGAAGAAGTGATGGTATCTTTCGATGTGACGTCACTTTTCACCTCTATCGCACAACATCTCGCAGTCAAAACCATACAAACCCTGCTAGAAGAGCACTATAAAGAGGCGGATACAAAACTCAAAACGAGGCACCTTGTCGACCTCCTGAAACACTGTCTGTACACATTCTTTACCTTTAACGGAACCGTGTACGAACAGGTCAAATGTACGCCGATGGGGTCGTCGTTGTCCGGCCTGATTGCTGAAGCAGTATTGCAGAGACTGGAGGCACTGGCGTTTGACCACTTTCGACCACGATTGTGGGTGCGGTATGTTGATGACACATTTGTCATCACCAGTCGCGAAAAAATTGGGGATTTCACAAAGAATCTGAACTCGATCTTTCCCGACATCCAATTCACGATGGAAGAAGAAAAAGACTGTCAGTTGCCGTTTCTCGACGTGCTGGTATACAGAAAGGGCGATGGAGAACTCAAAACGACGGTTTACAGGAATACCTCTCGAATACCTCTCGCATTCTGAGTTATTTTAGCAACCACCCCCTCTCGCACAAACGCAGCTGTGTGGGAACACTGTACCGTCGAGCGGAAACCCATTGCACCGAACCAGCCGACAAGAAGGCCGAGGTCCAGTTTCTGCGGAAACTCTTCACAGTCAACGGATATCCTGGGAGTTTTGTTGAGAAATGCAGGCGAGAGGCCAAGAGAATAAATCCGAAGGGGCAGCCAAAACCGAAGTACTGGCGAAGTACTGGTGTATCCGAAGAATTTGCTAGACTAGTGAGCGAATTTGGGATTGGCGTGGCTCACAGACCGGAAGCGACAATCCGCCGGCAACTCATGCAACCTAAAGACCCAATCCCCCAATATATATATATATATATATATATATATATATATATATATATATATATATATATATCAAGTTCGCGAAAAGCAAACTGCGAAGTGACGGAGGTCACTGCAAGTGACAATTCTTGTGACAAAACTAGCTAAAATCCTGCCTTCTAGCATGTTTTAGGAAACAAGGTGGATTCTTTATACACATATCCCAGAAAGAAGGGACTTTCGGAGGACGACAAGCACAAGTCAATTCACTCAAATATTAAAAGCAGTCGCCAAAGTTCAACAGATTGATCCCTTGAGCCTGCTCAACTAGTTTGAAGCGCCGGGAATAGTGTCCGGTTATCTTTGTATTGCGTAAGAATGTAGCGTCTTCCACCCTGACGTGAGGACACTTCTCGAACTGCCAGACCGCACGCACACAGCAACTGGGACAACCAAGCCAATTATAGGCTCCCGAAAACTGCTATTAGCCGATCAACTAATCAAGCGACCAGTCACTCTCTCACGTGAAATCTTCCGCACTCACGCCCACGTCACCCTAGCGGACAGGCGTGCGCGCAGGCCCCGAGCTTGCCGCGCGTCGGGGCCTCTGATCACCACTGAGTTTCTGTACAGATCACACAACTGCTGGTCTTCCCCTTCCCATACGGAGCAGGGCGTGATGCTTGTAGGGCTCTGAATTCAATTACTGCCTCAACCCTTACAAGATGACCTTTCTAGTGTCCCTAATTATGCTAGGAGAAGGTTGAACAGTACCTACTTGTTATTAGGATTCTACTGAGGTGACTGGTATATATAAGTTGGCGAGTTCAGGTCAGTGAACTGTTGGGAATCCCTAAAAGGCAGTTTAATATAGCTGAACTTTCTTGGCGGGTTACACGATAATTCTAACCATTACAATTTTGTCTCAAGCGTCACATTTGCGACTTTTGCCTTCCTAAAACTTTAGACGACGATTCTGATGGCAGCTTCGGCGGTGAAATTGTACATTCACTTTTCGCGAGCCCGAACCTCTTCGAGGACCCATCAGCGCAGAAGGACCTTGAAAAAATTGCGGCTTCTAACTTCAATACGCACGTTAATGCAACTGAGTTGCAAATTCAGCGTGAGGGAGCCCTGGGGGACGTTGCCGATAAGACGACCGTTGAGGCCGTCGGTGGGGTTTCGATCACGAGCATGGCTAATGTCGAAGTGTTGGTTCCTCATGGCCAGAAGAATGGATCCCTCATGCCGCAGGTTAACCTCTCGCATGCCCAGGACTCCGCCATGATAATGACAACTACTGCTGCATCGATGACCAGGACGAATCTCGCGAAGGACAATACAACTTTGTTGTCTAATGAGGGAGAAGCCTTTGCATTACTACCAATAGACGTCACAGTCACGGCCACTGAACCGAGACGGTAACTGTTCAACTAACCTTTCTGTAGTCCAGTTATTGCTGCGTTTCAGCCATAGTTACTCTTCCTTATCCATGACAGGGTTTTACGTAAATTTGTTTTATTACACTAACAACACAGGTGTTACTTTACATCTCAACTGGTTGTTCCTTTATTTGTGGGACCTTCGAGTAGACAGCATGCTTAATTTAGGTACGGTTATCACCTTAAACTCCTATCTGATGATATTTTTTGCAGATTACTACCCATCCTTAAGTTTTATTCGTCGGAAGGGAACTTGCTATGGTTTGGTTGGAATTTTATTTAGGTCTACATTGATATTTTAAGCGGTCTGTCCTTTTCCCTACATAGTGCCGCAAAGCGCAAGAGGAGGCTGATAATAGATGAACAGAAGTCCATCCCCAGTGAACTCATGAAGACGCAGATGCAAGACACAACTGACATAACCACACAACTCGACTTGGCACCACCCACCAAACGCCTTATGCATATGAAAGAGACTGGCAGTCTGGACAGACTCTTCACTCTACCGGGTCGGGCGATTCCCTCACGAATCCTTCAACGCATGTTCACACGCAACCTCATTACCCAGGCCCTACCTGATGAATTGCACGAGGAGCACTTAAATACGGCCTATTCTGGACAGATGTCCACCGGGGTCGTCGGAGTTACCTTTACGAGCACTACAATCAATGATAACCAGGTAATTTTTTTCCTTCTGCTTTTTGTTATCTGACGCTTCTTTTTCGGGTTTACTACCAAATCGGTCATATTTAGCTCACCAAGCGGCAAACCCCGTTCCAACTATCGGGTTTTCCCGACATAAAGTTGGGGTATAACCCCTTGACGGCAGCAAATAAGTACCAAGTGACCGTTGAATTCTCCCTCGTCCGAGCTTCTGAGGCAAAACGCAACTACCCGACCTTTATATGATAAGTGAACGAGATCTAAACCCCCCTGCATGTTAAAACGTAGTACCCCGAGTGGGCACCAGGCCGTGTGTGGTGCACGTAGATGGACCGTTTATCTCTGTCAGCTACTGCGTTCAGCCCCACCTTTGTTATCTTTATCTTTGTCACCCTCCTGCGCCCATCAGACTCTGGGGCATACTACGGCAGTCGAATTGCCGCCGCCACCACCAGCGTCACTACCATAGTTATCTCCTGGACACTAGCAGACGAATTAAAATCGTGAAAAACTCGAGCTATCACCCTTGTTTATCTTTCAAATGTTCCTTCTGACTAAGAGTAGTTTTTTACTGGTCAATGTAAGTCATGCATTTTAACTGTGTTGTTCTTTGAAAACATGTTTCTGCAAATGAGACATTATTGTCCACAACTGCGTCTTTAAGTTCCCGTCTTTTTCCATTTTGTCTGAAAATTGGAATGTTATATCAGTGAATGGACCTAAACTATATGTCATATTTGGAGGTCAAGGAGGTGATAACATCTTGAACTGTCCGTTTTCTGCCTAAAGCCGTTTCTATCCATTATCAACTAGTAAACGTATTTGGTTGTAACCGCCTTACTGTGAGAATTTTGGACATTGTTGACGTATCGTGTGGTCATGAACACTTTTGGTCTGTCCGTGTTCCGTGCAAGTGCCAATCCCCAACTTCGTTGCCGTATATGCACCATCACTTTATTCAAGCGGGCTTGGGTCAATCAGCTCTCCGGTTGAAAGGTAGGGTTAAACTATCCTTGTTTCACCATCCTGTCTACTACCATCCTGCGTCGTAGTAGTGGTTAATATAAAAACAACCAATACTCAATGGAGCTAAATTTCCGAATGCTCTAATTTTGCTTGCTCCCTGGTACTTCACAGCTTCTGGTTAAATCTCCAGACCCTTAGATACTCTTTCGTCGTCAACAGGAGACTATCTATGTTCCCTAAGTTCATGTTTTCTGTTGCAGACGCCTTCGTCTGCCTTGTAGAAGTCAGATACTTCAACTGCAGATGCATTTTGTTGGGACAATTTCGAGTGTGATGCCGTGGCTCTTAATAACTATCAATGCCTACGGTAGTTCTTTAGAAGTATTCAAGTTAACAGACCGACTTTCTTCTGGTAAAACAAACATTCCCTTTTTTCTTACCTCCTAAATGCTTACTGTGAGCAGCTACATTCTTAAATGAATTCCAACTTACCTCTTCACTGCACACTTTTTACCGTAGGTCTGTCTGGCTTAACCCGACCTGCTTGCAACTGCGAAGCCCGCTAAATGACCAAAACAGCTTAACTTTCGATTTTCAAATGTGGGCTCATTATCCTTGAAACGTTTAGTCCTAGCAGCTCGTATCTATGACCACCGTAACCAGGCCGATTTGCGTTGCTCCATCTGAAACCGCCTGAAACCATCTGTTTTCTGTAATGCTTGCATTTGATCGCTTGTGCTTTTCGGACTAACAGGCGTCCTTCCTGGCCACGCGCGATATGATGCGAACACCAACTTATCAGTCGACTACTAACATAGCTCAACATGAAAACCAGGGCCTCGACGTCATTCCGGAGGGAACGGAAGAAACCGTTTCAAGTCACCCCTCCAATCACCATACTTTCTCAGTTCAGCAGAGCGATCCCAACAAATTGGTTAACGACAGGCCGTTCGCCATGACTGGTGAACACCATGGTAAATTTACTGATATATTGTCTGCTTTTTTTCCCGAGTGTCGCTTCAGCTATTACCCTAATAGTCTAACCCGAGTGCGGTTTACTGTATCATTATTTGTCTTTGGCTCCAATATTATGCAGTTAACCGCATGTTTTAGATTGTGTTCCATGTGCTTACCTTAGTTAACATTAGTCACACTAGATCCGGCCGAAAAAGAACTGTGTTTATCTTAAAATCTTCTAGCCACACTTTCCATCCACTTATAACAGAACAGTTTGACTCGGTGATGTGGAAGTTAACGAGAAGTCTTCAAACTTGCCCGTTACCTGCAGGAAGGATGTTTCAGACTGTTGTGTTTAAACCGCAATGGGTACGGTAATCTCCATTGTTATTCGTAACGCTTTTGATTATGGTATGCGACCGTTTGCGAGGACTACTTTTGAGCCCGAAGGCTAGTAATTTTTACGGGTAAATTTCCCTCCAATATGATTTGGTATACTGCAGATCGCAGTCGACAGTTCATGGGCCCGTGTTAAGGTCAGAGACTTATTGACTGCCCGTTAGATTTTGACTGCAGTGGCAGAGAGTATGCCTTCAATGGTTATTCCAGCAAGGCTCTCCTTTCAACGAAACTGTAAACCTACTTGAATTAAATCAGTAGAAAGTTGTATTTAAAATTCAGTGCATCAATATGCCAGGGACGACACAGTATTCCTATTTAGAATCCCGCTTAGGGTAGATTATAAGAAACAAAGAAACGACATGGGTAAAAACATTAAACAGGAGATAGGCTATATTCACTGACCCTCCAAATTTACCCTAGAGGCGCCACAACAACGCAGATCAGCTACTGATTCTTCCGTTTGTGCTACTTTAATGACGACCCCGTTCTAGCGTAACGACTGTTCTCCTGAGATTGTAAGAGAGAGTTGTTGTGCATGGAAAATTTAGACTTGTATATAGAATCTGAAACACATGGCCTAGTACCCTGCGATGTAGGCCGATGGACAGCGTGGCCAGCGCGATTACGAGGTTCGAACTCGGATCTCTGGCGGGAACCCCATATTGGTCTCATTGAAAGAAGATGGCCCCAAGTGTTTCAGAATGCATGCTTTTGCATGATTTTTGTCTTCTTGACTTCGGATCTGCTTTTATCGAACTATGTAAATTTTCTTCCAACCTCCATAGTCCCGCAATTTACACTGTACGAGACCCTGCAGCTCGGTAATCTTAAAGTTTACATTAAAGCTTCAACAGGCACCCATTTTTAATGGATGAAAACTGAACTGATGGATCCAATAGGGCATACCATCTACTCCTGTTGGTCCAAAACTCAACTGAAGGGATGGCGTTGTCTTCTATGCTTGTTAGGGTCTACTAATTGAGTTTCCAATTGCAAGATGATATGATGCATCTCGTACATTCGGGGTTTCTTTGCAGTAATCGTATGGACACTTAACGTAAAGATGTTTAGTAGGTTAACGGCTTTTCCTTTAGGGATTTAACGATCGTTGATCTGTTATGTCGACCTTCCATAAGAAAAGAAAAAAAAACTACTGGGAGGTTGCGACCGTTACCTGCTATTAATCGAAACCATAGCACTGTTATTTGGGTAAGGGCTTACACACAGAGACGGTACGATATTGCGGGCCTCGGCCGAATTATACTATTACCACTGCCTGCTCCATGGAGGCCAGGGTTCCTGCTTAAATGTCGTCAAACTTGTACTGCACCAGTTCATAATATGACTACTAAGGCCACCACCACCACCACCCACCTGTTTAACTGCAAGCTGATTCACTCTTCTGCATGTACTGCCTTCTTCTAGCTGACCACATTGACCAGACCAATGAAAATATCCACGATCCCTTCCTAGCCACAGTTGACCGAGCTGCTACCAGACCTACTGACATTCCTGAACCCGCCAGTGTGCAGAGCGATGACTTGGATGATGGCGGAGCTGACTTTCCTCTCATCGACACGCCTTACCTTCCGCCTCCGAGTGTTCTGTCGGAGGCTCCAGCGGTGAGTTTTAAAATTGTTAGACCACAGTTACTGGCAGCATTAGTGTTAGACTCGAGGAAGAATCGTGCCGCGAAAAAGTTTTGGCAGTGTATTTAGGTGTCAGGCCAAACTCAGACGCACCCTCACTTTCGATCACGATGTTTAAACTCAGAGTTCGCAATCCAAACGACAATCGAAGTGCTTTTGGCTACGTATTACATCTGGTATCCTCTTATGGGTACCATTAAGAATACTGCTAAGTTGCCCAAGTAGTGTTAGCCGATGTTTTTGACAGATTTGGATCATTAAACTGTTCTTTTAGTTAAAACTCGTTAGCTAGATGGGATTCGAACCCATAAAAACAAGGCCCAACCGTGATTAAACTCATAACTCGGCTGGGATTTCTTCGCCCAGGCAATGGCTGTACTTAAGCCTTGCCCATACTGTCGTGGATTCGAGTCTCACCGAGGCTGCCGAGCTTTTTACGAGGTGGTTTTGGCTAAGTTGTTCAAGTGGTTTTAGCCAAGTATTGCGTCCCGACAGCATGTGATACCGTGACTCAGTCATGAAGGCATAGAGCACGTGACGTATTCCCTAATTTGTAACCAGTTTCTCGTTTAACTTTTTTAATCATACAGAACAAAAAATTGTGTTCATAGTACCTGTGAAGGTTAAATTTTAGCGAGTCTATTCTACACCCGATTTGAAGAGCCATGAAAGCGTTTGCTCGGGTAACCTAGTCCTATTGCGAAATGTTGTCGGCACAATGAAAGGAAACAGGAATGGCCGCTCCTAACCTGAATGGTGTCGACAACTAGCCATGCCCAAATCCGAAGCCCGTGGCCATTCAGCCATGGACTCGCATTTCGGCTGGCTGATATGAGCAGTACTCAATCGCGTGAAGTTTTTTCTACAGACATCTTCATTTTAGGGCAGAATACGGTCATATCCGTGTTCTGTCCCGCGATCAACTCTCGTGCGCAAGTTCTGTGTAAATTCGACTAGTGCGAATGACTACCAGTCTGGTAGATCGTTGTTGGGCGAATAGTGGACGCGTGTTAGTTTCAGGTTTTCGTAGAGTGGGATTGCGATATGACCCTACTAACCCGTCAAAGAGTGCTAAGCCTACACACCACGTTGAAATGTGGTGCGATCGCGTATTGAACGCCGACTTATCCTTTGTTCCCTGAGTGGGGTAGCTTACTGCGTTCTGGCCATTAACTAATCTCAATTAAAATACTTTCCCTTGCTAGTTTCAACTGTATCGCTTGAGTTCAGATGGCACAGTCCAACTGTCGAAGCACTTCGAGGAGCTGTTTACTTGTCACCAGAAAGTTATTTTCCCCCGCATATGCACAACTTAGTCAAGTTTCCGTATACTTGCTAGGGCTTTCTCTCACAGGGTTGTGGAACATGATCGAGGCTTTTCCCCATCACAGACCGTCACATAGCGACCGGTAATATATTGCAGAGAAGGGAGTACCGCCAAAGACCAGGGAGACTGACAATTATTTTTGACATATTAGCCCGTTTCCAGCCAGCCATACCGCGAACCCCCGGGGTTTTGTGACTCCTGAGGCTCGAACCCGTAACCTGTTGGTTAAAAGTTCATTGCCTTAACCATTGAGCTGCGCACTCGTAGTCCTTTCGTTTGCGATGAGGTCTATTAGCAGTGGTGGTGGGCGCTCACCGACCGCGGTACGGGTCGCACGCGTCCCGATTGTGCCTTAGGGTCCCACCAACAGCCGGACAGCGACTAGTGTCGACTAGTACCAACCGTCTCACTCCTTCATGATTGAAAACGCAATTGCTAATTTTGTTTAAGCTTTTACGAGCTCGGTTACTGACTGTACCAAAGACAAAAAAACATTACCAACAGATAAAGGGGAGACTGGTCTTGCCATTTCTGGCTTATTAGTCTTCATAATTCAACCGAAGGTTTGTATTATCTAGGATTTGAACCCGGATCATAAAATGCTTTGAAGTGCAACGATCCATTATATTGCCGGTGGAAATCGACAATATTTACTCTGGTGTTTACCTAACTATCCCCTTTCCCTGATCTTTTAAAATTTTAGGACGTGCTTTCTCTGGAGCACGAGCTTGCCGAAAGAGACATGCGGGGTGCCTTCGGTGACGACCTCATGAACGACACCACCCTCCAGGACGGCGCGGGCACTGGCGCTTCGGCGGTTACCGCAGAGGTAGCCGAGGAACGTCGTTTGGAGAAACGCTCCAAGGACATGCTTCGTCGCCTGCGTGCCCACACAGCTCAACACGGTTGGGCTCCAGACGGTCTCTCGCTCCTCGCTATGTGTGAAAACAACACGAAGAAGCAGGTATGCGAACAGTCATCGCATCATCCAATCGAAAGACGGCAGCTTGTCCCCGAGATGCACCTAATAAATGTGCATAAACAGCGGGAGACTTACTGGTGTCAGTAAATTTCGCTACAGACTACTAACTGCCGACATCAAGATGACACACTGCGAGGGAAGAAAACAGGCTGACAAGCTGAGCGCCTCCTAACCATAGTTACAATTTCCGATTAAAACCGGCAAGACATCGAGCTCGTGGCGCAGTGGGTAGAACGTTGGACTTCTTTTTAACAGGTCGCGCGTTCGAGCCTCGGGTGCCGCAGCACCTGGGGTTGGGTATGATTGGCTGGGCACGGCTGATAAGCCAGAAATCGCCACTCCAGTCTCCCTTGTATTTATCGGTCATGCTATCCTGCATTTATATATATATATATATATATATATATATACATATATATATATATATATATATATATATATATATATATATATATATATATGATAGTTTGGGGCTCACCGATCTGCTTAAGAAACATGTATGTTCCGTTGTGCCCTGGAGCTCAGACTAGAGCCCTCGCAGGCGGTCGCATAGCGACGTGTAGCATATGATGGAATGGAACCGACAAAGACTAGGGAGACCGGAATATCCATTTCTGGCTTATTAGCCGTCATCAGCCAGTCCTACCAATCCCAAGTGTGGGAACACCTGGGATTCGAAACGGCGACCTTTGGTAATTGAGTCGAACGCTCTACCATTGAGCCACGGGCCCGATGTTTTGTCGGTCGCCATCGGGAATATGAATTACTGGAAGCTCGAACCCCACTTCTACGGCACGATGAACCGTCTCCTGCCAAATTTTAAGTTGACATCTGCGGGATCTCCAGGAGGGCAACAGCGCGGATCGAGGGCAGCAGTACTGGGCTCATGACGTGATCAAAAAAGAAAGGGCTTTAGCCACCTCAGTTGTCTTTCTTAGATTGCCTGAGCTGTACTCACGACTTTGCAGCGAGTGTGGACTGCCCCATTTCAAATGAAGTCGATATACTTCATCCCAAAAGAGGGTCCTCGGTCAGCGGTGATCAAAAACCTCCAGTCTTCGCTTACTTTCCTTACGCGCATAGACCAGCATTCATAGTCGTCTAGGAGGACTGGCCAGACAGATAGGGAGACAGGATACAACGATCCACTACATTATAGAGGTTGGCTAGACTGGGCATAATCGCAACCTCACCAAGCACAAGTCTGTCACACTCATGTACGCTAATAGTTAAGGATTCGCGTGGACCCAGGCTGGTCTGACAGAACACGAGTTAATGTGAATCCTGCTTAAACTTATGGTACATCGGCGCTACACTTTAAGGCATACACAGATTAAGCAAGTAGGCTATGTTACGCAAGCTCTATTGTTTCATGAACACAGAGAGGATGGACTGAAGGTATCAAAAATAGCCCTCGGAAGAGGAGTGAACTCCATCGGTTTTTCGTACTGTCTTCATTCTGACGATTTGACTAACCCCTCTCCGGCAATGCTACCGGGAAAGCATTCAGAATGCACATTTTCCAATGGCTTAACTTTTTTTGTGTACGAAGCGGCACGTTCTACGATGGGTATTCGGTTTTCTGGTGATGGTGTTTTGGGTTAAGTAAAACATTTTTAGCGAGCCAGTAGCTAACATCGTCTGCTAACATTTCCGCTCAGAAACCTCTCATGCATGTTTTGTGACAAACATTTAATCTTTAAAGAACCTTGTGATTCAAGAATCCCTTTGTCATTCCTCCACATCTTCCATCAATAGCCTCATCCTAGCTAGGTTTCACTGGATTTGTCGGTTTGGCCATGAGTTTTTCTTTTAATCAATATTTATCCCTATAAGTAGGGAAGTAGAAGGCTGTTCAATCGTCGTAATCAGTTCTTTATTCATCTGAGCTTCCAGACTCGTACAGGAATCCATCTGCAGAGATAAAAGCGGCACCAGAACAAGCAACAGTTTTAGGGGTCGAAACCAATCACACATCAGTGATGTCAGTCGGAATGTGACTGCGCAGGGTTCCGTATGCCGGTATTAAATCGATACATCGATTGAGTTTTCAATGGAGGCCTCCGATTGGCTCCTATCTCCTATAAATGTTGCGTATCATATCCTCTCTGATGCTGGATTCCTGTATGACTTTAAAAGCTCAGATGAACAAAAAAATGGTTCCGACGATTCAACAGCTTTCTTCTTCTTCTTCTTCGTTCTTCTTCCCTACTTATGCCAGAAATGCCAACATACGCCTCAATATTTATTCTTTTTGCACTATTTTTAGGCCGCCTCAAAGTTCTATACGGTTCTGCTGTTGCGTAAGCAGGGAGCCGTCGAATTAGCCCAGGATGGACCCTACTTGGACATTCGCATCTTCCGAGGCCCGACTTTCGGTGGGGTCTGAGGCCTAGTGGGAACCACGTCCCCACACTCCCGTCCACAGCCTTCGTCAGAGCCTTATAACGCAACCTTCCTTTTCTTATTGTCTACCTTCATAATTTAAAACGTTCATGACGATGATAGTCCAACAGTGTGTATATAAAGATGGGCTGCAACGGTCGATGGAAGTGGTAATAAGGGTCTTTAAAATCCAAACAATGTGTATGTTCTTATGATTGTGTGTGCGCTTTTTTTCCCTTCTCACTCACGATATACTGCTTTTCAAGTTCATTTTCGCGTACTCACCCTTTCTGCTACTTCCATTGACATTTTCAGCCCTTATGTACAGTGTTTGACCACTATCATAATCATGCGCGTTGCACCTGCGAAATTTCAACAAACACCTTTGTGTATTTGTACATGCTTGTATCCTACAAAACGTCCATTTTTTAGAACCCTCTTTTCAAGGATCCTCTTATCTTGGCTGTCTATATAACATTAACTGGGAAGGTATTTAACCGGGTACTGCTCATCCCGGGTCTCCGGGCTAATTTTTTAAAGCGAAAAGTGGTTAATTTGACTGATCGGGGTCGCTACGTCTGTCGAAGTCCAAACGAAACTTGCACCTCGAATTAACTCAGAAGCGCAGATTCTAGGTTCGAGGGGAATAGAAAATGCCGACGGAAATTCTTAAGTGTACTTTCGCTTCACAAAGAGTATTTAAGTTATTTTGGGATATTGATTAACATGCAGCTTAATTGCAAGACATTTTAGTCACGTCCGGATGTCGGCTATTGAACGGGCTTTCCGCCCCTCTGGAAAAACCACACTACCAATTGGCTACTCATCTAGTATGATTTTTTCGATGCCCTTATGCAGTAAATTCAGTATCTCATGAAATGTCGACCGAGATTCGCAGGTGTGCTTTTGATTCGAACAAATTACTTAAATTAGCCTGTTTCTGGCCTCCTACCAAAAGTCTACTCTGCAAGCAATGGCTACTTGTGTTGCATGTATTTTTCTCACTGATGTTTATTGTCCTTGTAGATGCAAATATATCTTTAAGGAAAAAATGCGCAACGATATTCTTTCCTTTACTCGTTTGGTAGTAAATTGCGTCTTGTTTACATGCTATGCGTGAAGAAAAAATAACTCTTGGGTTTAAAATGTCCCTGAGTTGTCGAATAATTTTTTTGCATTCAAGGTTTCCAAACTGCATGTTTTTTTACATTCTGTGTAAGGAAAATCACCCATTTATCTACGCTATGAGGAAGTGGATATTGTGTACATTAGAGGCAATATTTCTAACTTGACGGAGATGACGTATCATAAATGAACGTTTTGCGGGCTTAAAGATCTCATGATCAAAAAAACTTTTTTTAGAACCGAAAAACGGAATTTTCTGCCGAGCGAATATACAAAGGTCTGTTTTTCGTACATTTATTCTATAAAATATAATTTGAATTTAAAAGGGCAGTAAAAATCAGTGAGTAAAATACATACTACTGAAGTAGCCATTTGTATTGCTTATAGTTTTTGCGGGTGGTCAGAAGGAACCTCGTTCAAATGTCGGGATTAGGTTGCACGATAATCAGCATAAGAACCCTACTCCAGTAATTTGTTAGAATCGAAAACACGTTTCAGAATTTCGGTCTGCAGTTTATGAGATAGGGAATCTACTAAATATATAAGTAGAAAGAATGCACAACAATGTTGGAAAGTTTCGTCTTAAAATTTTATATTTTGGGTTTTAAAAATTTTCCGAATTATTCTTAATCTGAACTGCCATTTCACTTGTATTTAGCGTTCCCAAACTACAAGCTGCGTACCTTCCGGCTAAGGAAAATTAGGGATTTCTATAAGCTATCAGGTAGGTGTCCCAATAGTGCTCATAAAATTTTGCTCTGGCTGTGGACCTGGTTGTATACTTTATAGGCAGCCTCAGTAAAAGGACAGATGAGATGCTTTATGAATGGAAATTTCACCATCTTAATACCCTTCTAATTAAAACTCTTAAAAACCCAAAGATATCCTTTACATATAAAATTGAAGAGTATGCATTTTGCTACTAAACGAGTACAAGGAAGTTCATTTTCGTGCATATTTTCTGCACAATATTTTTGAATTTATAAGGTCAGCGAGCTCAATGCGAAAAGTTCCTGCTAAGTGATCATTCTTCAGAGAATGTAGTTTTTCCCGATGACAGGAAAGAAACTGGTTCAATGGCCGGCATCCTAAAATGACTAAAATATCTGGAGATCGGGTCGTGCTATAACATAATCCTACTTAGGTAACCTTCTCTGAATCCAAAACGAGTCTTACAATATTGGTTGACAATTAACGAGATAGCAACTCTACTATAGGTGTGCACACCTTTGTGACAGACGGAGTTATACCTAAAAGAAATCGGAAAATTAACAGAAAACACGTAAAGACTAAACCTCAAAACCCCACAGAAAGACGACTGATTCCACGTACTAGCGGCACCGGTACATATAGTCACATTAGTTAGGGCGTAGCACGGTAGCCAGCTTAAGTAGACGTATAATTCAGAGAAAGCCATACGATGTAAATTTTTCTATGACAACCAATTTTCTATTAACAAAACTAGAAGACAATTACCGGTGTGGGCAGGGATATGTGCACGAACTGTTCCATATTCATAAATGACTTCGAAAATATTTTATAAAAAAATATGCGCACTGATATTCTTTCCTGTACGCGTTTGATAGCAAATTAAGCCTTCGTGAAATTTTAGAAGTGACAAATGGGTAGCTTTCGGTTTTCAAAAAAATATCTAACTGACATTATAAAGACGGTGAAATGTCAGCTCATCAACTCCGCTGGCTCACATCGCTTCTTGAGGTACACGCAGTCTCACCTTCCTGTATTAATAGGAGTGGTAATATTATTATTATTAAAGTAGTAGTCGAATTCGCCCACACAAAATTGGAGTAGAATTCCCGAAATAAAGCGAAGGAAAAACCAGAAAAATTGGGAATTGATCCCTTCGGAGAACGGACCATTTTGTTTTGGTTTCAGGAGAAATAGGTGGATGCAGCTTTGAGAGGTCACATTGTTTTTGGAAAAAACAGTGGCATATTAAGTCTAAAACATTAAGTTTTGTAAATTTATGACCTTTATACCAACAATGCTGTTATTAACTTGTGTGAATCTACTTAGTTTTACCACACCGATCATTAGGAACTTAAAAGTGCATATATACGAGACGCAATGATACGCCGCTAGTTTTCGCTGTCACGGCGTATGCGAAGCCTGTGAAGACACTTTCGGCCTGCAGTTGACTATAAGTGAATAAGGAAACTTGAAACGGAAGGGGCAGAAAATTGACCTTTTATCGCAAAATCTTCGTATATATTCGGCCTCTTTCTTGTGAGTTTGCACTCTTAGAACTAGACTTTGAAGCGAGCAAATATATCGGTAAACTCTCCAATAGAAAGAGAGAAATGAGTTATTTAATTTTCAGCTGAAATTGTATCCCTACTTTTTAGTGAAGTCGAAAAACCGGTCAAACGTTTTCAGTTTTTCATTACTTCACATTTGAAAAACGCTAATAACATAGACATTCAACAGCAAAACATCTAATTAAAGTGCTTTTTAAAAAGTTAACTTATTATAGAAAGCTTTTTAAACTAATTATACGTATATATTTTCCCGAATTTTGCTATAGACTTTCATTTTCCTCTTTGAGCTAGTCTACAAATATGACCCAGACGGCCATCTGCATGAGAAAGAATGTCGAAAAAGTCACAAATTCGGTATATGCTTTAAAGAAATATCTTAGTTTGAAGGTTTTACTAAACAAATCTAACAAAATCTACATTTATGGGCAGTAGACACTGAAATTTTCAAAGGCGATCTGAAACTCATCGCAGTAGAAAACCCGAAATAATTATAAAGAAATTTAACAATATAAAAGTCATATTTTCATACAAAAATGGTACGTTTACGATTGCACCTGACGATTCTACTTAAATTTATTAGTCAGTGACCAGCCTGTGAACATGTGGGCTTATTAAATATTTTATTCCTATGACGTGTCCATCGGCGCAATCAGTCAAAAATCTGTTTGTCTTGGCCAAACGCATCTAAAAAAATGTACAAACGGAAGAAAAATTGCAAATTCTCGTGAAACAGGTGTTGGAATATACACTCGAATGTTAGGCTGCTTGATGACGGCCATATTTTACGTTGCGCTTAATCTAAATGAATGTGTGTGCGAAACTCTAAAAAAGACTATTTTCAAAAGAAATTCTACTTTTACTGCTTTATTCAGTCGTTGAGTTGCATCAACATGGTTCCTTTACATTTATAACTTCAGTTTACTGAAATCAATGGATTTTTCACCTTTTCGTAATTTGTACATTTTCTAAAAATTAGTATATCTAGACAATATAATATAAATTCGTAAACCACAATAAACCTTATTTTTCATAACGATCGATTCTTTATTGAGGTAAAACTTTTGGGGATGCAGCGTGCGCCGATTTCGCGTAACGGGCCGTATCTCATGAGCTAGGGCAACTACTGTAAGTCCGCCGAGGTAATAGAGCACACAGACTCCTATAAATTGGGATGGGTGATAACATTAGTTTTATCAGTAGTGCAGATGAGCGAGGTCAGCCCAGTGCGTATTTTGTGCGGAGTGGCTGACTGGCGGATTAAGAGTTAGGCTGCAAGTGCTCCTTCTGAATGTGGCCTCTATGGCACTCCCATTCCGTGGGATCCGAGCCGGGTGGGGTGGCACGCCCAGAGGCGGCTCCGGCCGCGCAAGCCACCTGCCCCCTCACCGATCTCCGTCAGGACCAGTGTCGGGTGGGGTAGGGTGAGAGAGTGCAGCACACTCACTTAACACTAATCCACGCACAAGTCACCGTCCCTACACCACCATTCTGCGGAGCATACGATGGACATCATCAGACTACGACGGTTGAACTGTCGTGTGTCCAACAACTTCCGACGCAGGAGTAGGCCACGTAGATGCACCAATGGTCACGGCACTGGCGGCTGCTGGAATATGTTCTCGTCCTTGAGGCGAGATCGACAGGACGTGCTGGCGACCAAGGCGATCCGTGATGCCGATGGTTGGATGGATCACCGCCTCGTCATCTCCAAGATGAGGCTCCGACTTCAACCCCTGCGAAGGCTCCAAAGTAAGTGACCAGCAGGTAAGTTGAGTACTCTTTTGTTAAATTTGCCTGCGAAACTGTTTTGCTATCAGCAACCAAATAACCCAGAAACTGAAGGACCTGCCTGCTCCAGATAATAAAGCCACCGTGGAAACATGATGGTGTCAACTGCGAAATGCCATCCAGTCCACCGATCTCGAAGTCCTCGGACGTGCACGCCGTCAACACCAGGACTGATTTGACGACAATGACGCCGACATCAGCAACTTACTCGTGGAGAAGAATGGACTGCACAAAGCCAAAATGGACCTTCAGACTGACGCCACCAAAGCAGCCTTCTTCAGATGCCACCGCCTGGTACAACAACGGCTACGGGCGATGCAGGATGCCTGGAAGGTCCGAAAGGCTGAGAAAATCCTGGGGTATGCGGACTCTAATGAAAGGAAAAACTTCTTCAAAGCCATCAAGGCCATCTACGGCCCGTTTATAAAGGGGACTGCAACGCTGCTCAGCTCTGACGGCACAGCACTGCTGACAGAGAAATCACAAATTCTGAAGCACTGGGCCAAGCACTTCAGAAGCGTTCTTAATTACTCATCAGCCATTCCTGATGCTGCCATTGACAGGCTCCCTCAAGTGGACACGAACAATGACCTGGATCTGCCGCATTCCCTACCAGAAACCATCCGGGCCGTGCAGCTGGTTTCCAGCGATAAAGCACCGGGATCCAAAACAATCTCACTAGAATTCTACAAGCACAGCGAGCCCCGGCTAATGACAGAACTCACAACAGTCTTCCAGATAATGCGGTGCCAAGGACAAGTTCCTTAGGATTTCAAAGACGCGACCGTCGTCCATCTCTACAAGCGGAAGGGGAACCGGCAACTCTGTGATAACCACAGAGGCATCTCGTTGCTCAACATTGCCGGGAAGATATTCGCCCGTATCCTTCTAAATCGTATTAACGGTCACCTAGAGCAGGGCCTGCTCCCGGAAAGCCAATGTGGCTTCGGTCGACACCGCGGAACAAGCGACATGATCTTCGTTGACTGCCATCTACAACAGAAGTGCCAGGAGATGCGAACTCACCTCTACACTACCTTATTGGATCTTACGAAATCCTTTGACACAGTGAATCGTGACGGACTGTGGAAAGTCATGCATAAATTTGGCTGTCCTGAGCGGTTAACGCACATGATGCGTCAGCTTCATGACGGAATGATGGCGCGCGTCTCTAACAACGGTATCCGAAGCATTCACAGTGACCAACGGAGTGAAGCAGGGCTGCGTATTGGCTCCCACCCTGTTCAGTCTCATGTTCTCGGCTATGCTGATAGACGCCTACCGTGATTAGCAGCCTGGGATCCGCATCGCCTACAGAACTGACGGACACGTTCTCAACAGTCGGTTTATGCAGGCTTCAACGCGCGTGTCTACTGATTTAGTCCATGACTTGCTCTTCGCGGACGACTGCGCCCTTAACACCGTGACGGAGGAGGACATGCAAAGGAGCATGGACCTCTTCGCCGCAGGCTGCGCCGATTTTGGATTAACAATCAGTACAGCCAAAACGGTTGTCATGCACCAGCCGCCACCCAGCGCGGAATACAATGCTCCCCGAATCAATGTCAATGGTGCTAAGCTCAAAAATGGGGAAACCTTTACTTATCTGGTAAGCACGCTGTCATGAAACACGTGAATCGACGACGAGGTTGCCCTACGGATCTCGAAAGCCAATCAGGCCTTCAGCCGGTTGCAGGCCTCCGTGTGGAATCACCACAGTATTTACCTGAACACTAAAGTGAAGATGTACAAGGCCATTATGTTGACGACACTCCTTTACGGAGCGGACACCTGTACCGTCTTCTCGAACCAAGCCAGGAAGCTGAATCACTTCCATCTCAGCTGCCTCCACAGAATACTGAAGCTGAGATGTCAAGACAGGATCCCGGACACGGAAGTCCTGGAGCGGACCGGAATCCTCAGCATCCACGCCATGCTGAGGCAAGTGCAACTGCGATTGATTGGCCATCTGTGTAGAATGGACGCGAGCGACTCCCGAAACGACTTCTACGGAGACGTCGCTATGGGTGCTCACCGACATGGAGATCAAAAACGACGCTACAAGGACACTGACGAAATCTCTGAAGCAACTGCAAATCAACGCGGTGACCTGGGAGGACCTGGCCCAGGATAGACCAGCATGGAGAAGATCTGTGATGACTGGTGCAGCAATCTCTGAGGCCAACCGGATCTCTAAACGGGCGGCTCCAAAGGAACAATCACCGCGAATCAACACAGCCAATGCTCAAGCCATGTAAACGCTGTCAACGCACATTCCGCGCGCGAATTGGTCTGGTCGGACATCTTCAAACTCAATGCAACATCAACCTCTGCCTCACCTGCCTCGGACCCCACGACGACGACCACCCCAACCACTGAGAAAACTTCATCGATGCCCCGCCACCAACGAGCACTGATACTATTCTCCTTGCTCCACTCCCTGTGCCAAGCACGGCGATGAACACCATTTGCCCTACTCCCGCCACCTCAATAGCCACCTCTGACTACCTGTTACCTGCTACCTCCAACACCACCGCCGTCCCCAGTACCAGCGAGGGGACTCGGTGCCATCCTGTCCTCATTGAGATTGCACATTCATCGCACACACCAGCCTGGTCGGTTACTTGCGAATCCATCTCACAGAGCCTAGCGAACTAGTGCCTGGAGCACCAACACACAGCAGAGACCGCCGCTTCCAATGCCCTCGCTGCTCACGCACATGCACTCATTGCATGGGTCTGCTCGGTCACATGCGCATCCAAGAAAGCGGAATTCACCGCAATGCCAGCACATCTTGCGTAACCATCAACACTTCCCATATTCCTCCCATGAACTCAACTAGCATTACCAGCAGCAGATTCCCCCCCAGACTCAAAACCTCCCAAACTATCCTGTCCTCCTTGCCACCGAACATGCACGTCACACATCGGACTGGTCGGTCACTTGTGAATCCCTCGCACAGAGACCGGCGAACCAGTGCCAGGAGCACCAACATACAGCCGCCGCACCCGACTCATCTGTCCGCACTGCCCACGCACATTCACGCACAACATGGGCGTATAAGGTCACATGTGTCTCCACGAAAACCTGCGGTAGAACACCGCCGGCTCTACCACAACTGTACATCTCTCCCCATCAGCCTCTGCACCTCACATGATCACACGAAACACCACAAAAAACATGCTCTCAATCTGCATAGCTGATTGAAGGGTAAGTTTGATCCTTGGCTCCTTCTCCATGGGACTTCTCAGTTGCATTTGTGATCTGAGCTTGAGAATATCATGGGGTGATGAGCGCCGGGGGTTGGAAGGTTGCCAACTGAAAATTAGACTCAGACCTCGCAGTCAGTCCAATGTGTGTTGTGTGGAGAGGCTGACTGGTGGTATGAGAGTCAGGCTGCGATGGTTCCTTCTTAACGTGACCGTTGGCTATCTCACACATGTGAGCTAGGAGCCTTTCAACCCCATGTGTGAAATCCTGGCGATTGTGAATGGTGGCCAGGTCGTGTACGTAGTACGCGAAGACGAGGTCACCAGCGGCTGCGCCCACTTTTGCATCAGTAAAATGCCCGGTTCGGACGGTCGTTCGATTATGGGGATGGGGGAGAGAGTGAGGTCGACAACTCAGCGCATTTTCCTCACTATAGACAATCTGACGCACTTGAAACTATGACAGCGCGCTAAAAGCCGTAGCTTGGATGGTTGCAAACTGACGGGGATAACTCACACCACGTGGTCAGCGTAGTGTGTGTTTTGCGTGGAATGGCTGACTGACGGACTAAGCATCAGGCTGCAAGGCTTCTTCTTAATGTGGCCTTTATGGCACTCTCACTCCGTGGGGTCTGAGCCAGGTGTGGTGGTTCGCCCTTGGGTGTCTCAGGCCGCGCCAGCCACCAATGCCCTCTCCCATATCCCTTTCTAAAGCACTGGTCCAGATTTCGAGAAATGCCGGCACCTTTGAAAGGCAGGTGCACCCTCACTGAATGCCGTGCTGAAAATTCTGTTAGACATCATTTTCATCACAAAATGTTAGTATAGCATGCTTTACAAGGACTTCCATTGTTTTGCAGGAAAGGCAAGTCAGGCTCATACACCTACAGCTGTTTGATGCCATCTTGCTTCCTACTTTATATAGCGGAACGATGTTGGCTGTCTTCCACAGCGAAGGCAGGCTCCCTGTTCTCGTTGACAGCTCGAACAGAGATGAAAGAGGCGTAGATAGTTCGACCGATAGTTCTTTAAGTATCAGCCCAGGGGTCCCATCCGGACCAGGAGACTTGTCTGGCTTGATTTGGTGAATGACCTGTCTGACTTCGTTGACTGAAAAAGCTACTGT
Organism: Schistocephalus solidus; assembly: GCA_017591395.1. Classification (NCBI taxonomy): domain Eukaryota; kingdom Metazoa; phylum Platyhelminthes; class Cestoda; order Diphyllobothriidea; family Diphyllobothriidae; genus Schistocephalus; species Schistocephalus solidus. The sequence goes on from WEDG01006038.1 coordinate 53,218, forward strand.
TTCAATGACAGCCGTATCTTTGCCAATCGCAAGTTCTGAATTGTTATCAGATGATTCCACCTTAAATGACGATCTAAAAACTTGGACAGTGGCTCGACTTTCTGTGGTCCTTTGGTTAATATGTTCCCGAGGCTATATTTTAGACTTGAAATTTCGTCCAGGTGCTTCCGTCGACTGTGGATGTACCCATGAAACGTTTTAGGGTATATTGTTACTTCTGTTGTTGGTCGACTTTCGAAGGTAGTTCTAGCAATCCAAATTTTCTTACGGCATTCATGTATTTGCTCTTTATATTCGGTAAATAATATGGGATCGTAAAGAGGCAAGCACTTTTTTCCACAGTGTCTGTTTATACTTTATGCTCCTTTTTATCATCGGATTGATCCCTGGAGATCGAACATAGGGTCTTATTATTTTCATTGGGCAATGAACTTTAATAAGTTGCTCTATAATGCCTTGGAAATGCTACCAGGTTTCGTCGCTTTCGGCCGTATTGACTAAACAGGCTTTCGCGGAAACATCTTGTCTCACTGTGTCCAAATCCCCTTTCCAAATGTTTTGCGTCTCTATATTGGCGGTTGTGGAGATAGGAGTTCAGTTCAGTTCAGTTCAGTTTACTAAGGGAAATATAGGCGAAGCCTTTGAGCTCCCTATTGATGTCAGTGACACTGTAAATTAATAAAGGCTGACATATAATGGACGTTGGACAAAGGGTTATCTCCCCGACACACTGCAGGGCATCGAACAAACAATTATAAAATAATGTTACTCAAAAATAGGGAGTAGTATGTTATATGACGCGAATATTGAGGATGGGAATATGTTTCAGGAAATGCAGGTAAAACCATATCTTCACATAACCCTAGTGGGGGTTGAGAGTTCACTTCCCTTATGACTCCTTCTTCTTTACTGAAAACGAGATCTAAACAATTTGATTGTTGATCTTCTCTCAGCCTGGTTCCGAACTCTATGTGCTGGGTGAGGTATTCGTCCAGGGAAAATTGTAGTCGTTTATAGTCGAATGACATTGCTGCGGCCTTTACTGCGAACCCTTTCCCATCTATGCCAGGTGCGTTGAAGTCGCCCAGAATCAATAAAGTTTTCTGCTTTTTCAGTTCATTTATCAGTTGATTAATCTTCATTCGCTCTCTCGGCTCATAGTCCGGTTGAATAAACCCACCGGCATGGATATCCTGCAGAGACGACTTCCTTTGCACTTCGGTTTCTAGAATGATTATTAAGGGTCTTGGCCGAGGGTTTGAGCCAATTGACGGCTGAACGTTCCCTAGTCTATATGCTTTTAGAATGTTAATCGACTCGCCGTCTCTTAACACTGCCGCAACATACTCTTGAAGAAGACCTAGGTCATGTTTAACTTTCTCCCTGGGAATTGCTGACGTTGATTCTGGGACCCCTTGTATAATTGTATTTCGTTTGCGATTTAACCGAGCGCCTGCTATTTTCGCATCATATATTTCAACTGACAAAATTCTCGTTCCCAGTTCAGTCACTTCGCTTACGCTGGACAAACTGGCCACAGAGCTTGCAAATTCAAATCCATGAACGATTCGGTCAACCATGTGTTGGTTGTATTTTCTTCTAATTTACTGCATTGCCCGTTGCTCAGTCCAGCCTTCGCTCGTTAAAAGTCTCCATCTGGAGTTGTTGGCTTGGTTTGCGTTCACATGGTGTGCTCACATGGCTGTCGTGCGGTATAACTGAGAGCTTACATCGGCCTTTAGTAGGCTGCTTGACAGCCGCCGTCTGCTGCTGCATGTGCTTGCATTCGGCCTTGTTCGACTCTGGTTTTGCGTAAGGTACTGAGGTACATAGTTTTGCTGCAATATCCTGAGTCTGCAGCCTTTAGACTAAACTTCTGACGAGTCTGGACTTTGTTGCAAGGATTTCGCTCTCTGTCTCTTCGGGTTCCGCATGAGGTTGTGTTCAGTGAGGGTGTAACATGCTGTCAGGTGTGTGTAAACCGAATTTCCACCTGAATCCATGTCCTTTGTATACTCGGCATCTGATGGTGTAATCTTATCATGTTATAATCTCTGAGAGAATGTCAAGGCTCCCCTCCAAACGTCTTACTCGCGTGGCGAGAGTAAGACACCCATCGCAGTGTGCATGCGTAAGCTGAATTACTTCGTCAGTGTTCGGTTCCGAAGCGGTTGGTGGTCGAGTGGTCATGACGCTCGGTTACCAGGGGTGAGGTCGGGGGTTTGAGTCTAGCCGGCGACAAACTTTTTTCCCCTTGCAGAGTTGGACCGTACACGCTAATGTTGCTCGTGCTTCTGGTGACTATATGAGACTGCATTAACTTATAAGTCTGCACTGTAACCTATTCTGATGAAACAAATGTATCGGGAAAAGGTGTGTTTGCTCAATGAATTTCAACAGTCACACTTAAGCTTAGAAACGAAGTGATTCAGCCTTTTTGAAGCGAGTCCTACCTCAATGTTGCGAGCAGAGTCAAGAAGCACCGATGTTGTTCTTGGGAGAGAGTGAACGTCAAAGCTTGTGCTGCGCGTTGGGATAGCCTCCAGAGCGTGGTATAATCAACAGTTCAGTAAAATGGTGAAGCCAAGGATTCGCCTCAATTCAACTAGATATTTCCGAAGGTCAGATAATATGCAGTTCACACGTCAGCTATTTCGGATACACATATCTTCTATCCTAGGGTTCAAAAACCGCGAAGGCTCCAAGGGCATGAAATAAGAAACCAAGCTGAAATATGAACCAATTGTAAAAAGCCCCTGGATGCCTGTGCAGTTGCAGTCCAGTAGGAGTAGCTGTTTTAATGATTTCAGTAATATTCCAGATTGCAGCTCGACACGAATGATATTCTGTGGCAAGGGACCTGGCGAGTTTAACCCATTTCTTCCCCAGGAAGGGAGACCGAATACCGAAGGTCTAAGAACCGCCCCACTGCTCGTTGATCTGTGCCGAGTCAGTCTCAGAGATTATCAAAGCAACCTGATAGGCAATGATGTCAAAGTAAAGACAGCAACACCCACTACAGAGGACAGTTGGCGAAGAACGCTTCTTGGATGGTTTGGCATATCCTCGCGGCCTCACAACGTGGTTTGGACTCTCAGTTGAATCTAAATGGGCGAGCTTACCGTAAATAATACTGTTCTCACGAATTGATGACCGATACTGTACGAACCTTACGCAAGGAGAGCAGTAAGATAAACCAGTACGTGGATAAAGTTGATATTCGAAAGGTCCAATGACCTGACTGTATAGTTAACAAGCGACGCGGGAGTCAACATGCACAATTCTCTGTATCGTCACGTTAAAACAATCAATTCAGTAAAAGGAACGTGATGAGATTGTTAAAGGTCAATTAATCTGGTACTTCGGCATATGCTTCCCTCCAAGGGTGGTTCTCAGTCAACGGTGGTCCACAACTTCCTCTTTGTGAAATGATGTAAAAGAGAGCGCTAACCTAACTTTTAATCTATCCATTGTGTTCATTGTAGTAAGCATTCGTTGCCGTGTTAGTAGAGTGGCACAATAGTCTGTTTTCCCCGACACATGTGCGGCTAGGGAGAGCCGGTGACTTGACGTTACGCCAACAGTTATGGTCAGCCCAATGTGTGTTTTGTGTGGAGTGGCTGACTGGCGGACTGAGAGTCAGGCTGCAATGACTCCTTCTTAATGTGGCCTTTATGGCACTCCCACTCTGTGGGATCTGAGCCAGGTGTGGTGGTACGCCCAGGGGCGGCTCCGGCCGCGCCAGCCACCTGCGTCCTCTCCCGCCTCCGGTCTTCTTGACTCTGTCATGACACCGGCTTCAGGTGGGGGAGGAGGAGAGAGTGCGGTAGCTGCCGCGAAAGGCTACTATCACTTTAAACTAATTCACGCGCAAGTCACCGTCCCTGCACCACCCTTCCGTGGAGCATATGGTGGATATCGTCGAAATCGACGGTCGAACTATCATATGATGCCATTCCTAGCTGATCTGACTCACTTTTTTACGGATAACTTAGTTAGAATTGTCTGGGTGGGTTTTTATATGACTGCTGATTGAACCCAGTCCTTACGAAGACATCGTGCGAGTTCAAGCTTCTCTCGAACGTTAGGGAAAGTAAAATCTAATTCCTCTGCTCAGACCCTCAATTACGCTGAGTTTCCGTAATTTTATGACATCAAGGCATCTTGCACGAGACATATGTTGCGCAAAAGATAACTGGACATTCATGGCTATTTGAATATTTATGGTTTTTAGAATTGCTCACTACCTATCTGCTGTCGGTCACCTTCAGCAGAACAGATTGGCAGACATTTGAGGCGAGGTTGAGCACAAGCTTTAGCGACAAAAAGCTGGTTCTGACCATTAAGCTCAACACCCTGTTAACATTGCTGCTCCGAGAGTCAAGCTCAAAGTGAAGGGTTAAGTTCGGGGCGTTTGTATGAGTAATGCTGGAACAATTTTTTATTATCCTGAGCTTTCGAACTCATAAAGGAGTCCATCTTCAGAGACAGTAGCGCCAGCAGAAAAACCACACCTTCAAGCCGATTAACTATCAAGGATGGAAGCCTGGAAGGGAACGCACAGGACTCAGTTTGCCGGCACCAGATAGGTAAGCGCTTGATTTACTTCCTAGTTGAGACCCCGGCTTCACTCGATTCTCGACTCATCTTGCTTCCAGCGTGGGCGATTATCTTTGACGGCTGCGAGGTTACACTTATGACCCGTTTCGTAGTTGTGGGAAGCTACTTGCGATTCTTTCTCATCCCATCGCAAAAACGGTTTATTTTTTGTATGTGCGCTCCGACCAGGAGTTTAGGCGGTCCTATGTAGTTACAAGGACATTTAATGCCTAGGATGCAATACACTAACTATTCTGGCAGCCGGCAACAATCAGTTAATAGGGTCCAATGGAGGCTAGAAGCCAGTTGCGGGCCAAAGTTTAATTCATCCCCATTTCCAGCAGATTATATCAGTCGGTCGATGATTGGTTTCCTTGCAAGCAATAGGCTTTTTGCCTGTCATGAGAAGGCTTTGGGAAAACATAACTATTCAAGTATTTAGGAACTAATTTCGCCGGGATATCATAAACCAATCGTGCAGAGCGTAGAAAAGGTCTTGGGAGGGTTAAGTCCTGTAACGAGGTAGACACTAAAAATTACTTGCGAGTGTCCGGTGAAGTCTGTTTGGAAGAACCCTTTTACCTAAAAGCAAATTGCGTTACTGACTAGGTCTTAAACGCAAAGGTAACCATAACCGAAACCTTTAAACTAAAACCGTGACTCAAAAGCACTAGCTATAACACTAATCCCAACCCATACACTGAAGGTCTAACACTAAACCCAAAACTCCAACTGTAGTCTGAACGCCAAATTCAAATCATAACCTACGTTATCACATTCGCCTGCCTAGTATTGGCTGGTTTATGATAGAACGGTAACAAAATGTAAAGCCAGCCTAGAACAAGGGGAGTGGAGTCGCCCAGTGTGAGAATGCCATCAGCAGCATGGAATGTTCATATATGACCACCCACCGATCGCTACTGGAACTCACTCATCCCGTTTTGCCCTGTGGTGCACTCGCGAGCCACGTCAGCAGCCCCATGGGGGCCAATAGTAGTAAAAGGGGCATGTTAACAATACCAGCAAAGCTAAGGGTGACTGGCATGGCCATTTCGGGCTCATTAGCCGTCATCAGCCAGCCATGCCAACCTCAGGCACTGCCCCGGGGTTGGGTATGAATGGCTGATGATGGCTAGTGAACCAAAAATGATCATTCCAGTCTCCTTTGTCTTTGTTGGCATTGCTATTTTGGCTATGCTGCATCTATTTCTGATTCTATACTTGGGTTGCTAAAGTTCCCAATTTTACAAGTTAGATGCCTTCACGTTGCGAAAATTCCCATTAAAGGATTCAGAAGACCAGTTGGCCAGCATAAGCGTGCTTTCGATAAATTCTCATCAGGACCGTACATTTATATGAGAACGGGGTAAAAGCTAAAGCATACGATCAGTAATGTTAGTCTTTTCATACAAGTGAGTCATGTGAATAGGGGGCAGGGGTGACAAGAAGAAACAGCTGGTTAAGCGGCCGTTACAGCAGATCGTTTAAATCCTTTGATGGGTATCTTCGCAACTCTAAATAAGTTTAGAATTTCTACAATCTGGCCGCGCAGAGCTCCGTATTCGGCTGCCAGATCAATAATCAGCTGAGTGATTTTTAATCAGAGGCCCCGATTTTAGTCAACTTTCGCTTTGCTTAGGCTTCACTTGTCGGCAGGGGGTAAGGCGACTGGTCGGTGTGTTCCGATAGGCGTTGGCCGAAAAATGACCCTCCTGCGATTTTACCCAAAAGCGTTCGGAGTAAGTCGGATCTGATTCCCAACGGAAAGGGCTTCGGTCTTGCTCCGTCGTTATATGAGCTTTTTGTCAATTTTTGTAGAGTAGAAAGAGCCCTTGCCCTATATTATTACTTAAGCGTTTGAAAGAAGACGTGTTTGCATCGAATTGGCCGTTCAGAAGCCGCCAACAATGAGGTAACTGGTGACATTTTTTCACACAAAAGAAACCTATTGTGTTGAGATGCACACTTTTGCGTCCGGCTGAAGAGGGAAGTGGGTCGGACTTGTGACGGAAAAAAATAAACTGCACGACATATGTGTAGCTCGCCTGTTTGCATCCGCCAGGGTCTTAAATTATTGGACATATGCGTGAGATTCCTCTGGAGGCTGTATGTACATTGGCAGAAGGCCAGAGCCAGCGTCCTCGCGATGGCAACTATTTGTCAGGGCCTAGGTTGGCCGCACTTGAGAAATGCCACTACCACTACTCTTTCTGCGCGATCTCGGCAACTGACAGAAGCGTCCTTAAGTACATCCACTACCCCTGGGACAACTGTAAATCTACCTAGTACAGATATTTCCCGAGGTAGATTAATCGAAAATTGTCAACCTAAAGTTGCCCGCGTTCAGAGGGCGACCTTCTTAACGAGGTTACCCCTGTTCACATCGGGAAGTCTTCTCCTCTGAAAATTTATTCTGTGCAAAAAACAAGAAAAGTTTTCATGGAGGCTTGAGTCACGAGACCGAATAGAAAGAGAATTTTGGCGCCAGTTGATGGGGTATTGCATTCTGTACAGCATGAATGAGGGATATGTTGGTGTAGTCGAGGGAGGACACGCGTCCAAGTGACAGTGGGGCAGGCCTCAGAGCCTCCACATCGGTCTTCAGGCCCGCTGGTCGATATGAATAGCTTTGCTCGGTCGAGAATTATACTGGCTTTGGTATGCACGTACAAGTAGGCTCGGGGTCCAGAGTTTCAGCAGACTCTCGTAGTATGGCCTCCATAAGACTGCTGGACCTTCCACGCCACCCACAGCCTCCCTCATCCCAAGTGAAAGTTTCCAACTTTCCAACAGTCAAGGTTTCCAGTAGTTCGCTTCTACAGAAAGATACGAATTATTCAGAGTTTGGGTCGGGAATGACCACCTGATGATGGATAATGAGCCAAAATCCGTCATCTCAACCTCCCAGTTCTTTATCGGCATTCGCTCCTGCATTACTAATAGTATCTATGCGTCCACGTGCAAGGGCTATAAGTTGAAACCTGTAGGCCAAAAGGAGGAGCATGTAACGTACTTCGATCGGTGAATGCTTTGCAGCGGTGCAGCACGCTACTGATAGACGTGACTGAGATTCATCATCACAAATATCCATTGCGACTTCAACTAAATTTTTCCATTTGGTTTTATGTGGTCAAGTTATGGAGAATTTCGTTACGACACCTGTTAATGAAGCGAGATGGTGGTGTTAACCATGCAGTCCAGGCCAGTGTTGCGTTCCAATCCAGCGGAGCAGTCTCTACATCAGTGCCAGGGACCGAACCTCCTTCCCAATATCCGTTGTCTTATTTCTACTATCAGCAGTATCTGTTCACTCGCCAAAAAAATACTGACATGGCAAACAAATTTTCCGTTGACGTGCGAATCAACACCCCAACCACCGGCTTTCTACAGCCACCCTATTAACCTGGCTCCGTCCTTTCAGCTGCAGTCGCCCACGCTGCTCCTACCAATACCGTTGGTACGTACCTCGTTCGCTCACTGTAACTATACTTCCTCCATTCCGAACTCCGATCTGGACACGGAGCACTTGTAGGCGCCCAACTCCGTGCACATACTGCAACGTGGAACCACTCGCTACTAATTGCACGCGCGCACGAATGGCTGTCGTATTCTCGGCCAATCCCGGCTGCTCAAACCGCCAATCACCTTCAATACTGAATTGCAAATGGCCTCACCACTGTCTTACATCGGGGGCACCGATCTCTCGGTTTCGGACGTGCCATCACCCGACTGCCCAATTCTCCAAACCTCTTCTCCAATAGCCTCACCAAAATAAACTCTATAAAGCTTATTTAGTAACTTCTGTTAAGTCGAAATAATTAAATTTCTCTCAAATGGCTAAATGCACGTATAAATACCGAACTATGAACTAAAGAAACGGACTTGCAGCCAAGCTCTGAAGACACAAGGCTATGTAGCTTCCTCGCACCAATTACCGGCCTACCGATGACGTCTTTTGTCTCCATTAGTGGATATGCGAAGAAAAAGTTAAACAGTCGGTTGAAAAAGAAAGGTACTGTCAACTGTTTGTAAGGCCATGGCGAAGACGTAGCACAGTGCATGTTAACTACCCCACCACCACATAATTAATTTTTTATAGAAAACATAACGCCAGTATTCTGGAGACCGTTTTCATCTCTGTGGCAAACCAGATGTGGATGACCAGCTCACGCTTCACCTGGTAGCTAGAAACTGATTTCATTTCCTTTCTGTCTGTCTTCCGTGTAGATCACAAAGCTGGATTGTCACTGGTAAACACTCCAGGCTCGTTGATGCGTTCAAACGTGACTTTTGAGTTTATGGATGCGAAACCTCATCATATGCACCAGTGAACTTGGTGGATTCTCCTTTATAAACCATTCCTCTGTCAACAATGCTCTTAGCTGCCCTTCACAGAGGCCGCACCCCGGAAACCGCATCTGACGGCGGATTTAATCCGATGATTACCCGGAGTGTATGCACACACACTAGTGGTAAATTCTTTTACATCCCCACTAACCCAATCACCCTCCACCCCATAGCCAGTCCTACGGAGAGGGTGAGATGAAACCCCGTGGGAGGCACATGTCAATTCGAGTGTCAGCATACACTTTCGCATTGCGGACGCTAAAATCCTCACAGATTGGACCTTAGTAACCGTGTGACATCAGTTTGGAGGAGGATGGGGAAGATTTGGACGGATGAGGAGGAGGAGGAGGAGGAGGAGGAGGAGGAGGAGGAGGAGGATGCGAGGAATGAGAGGGAAAAAAATAAAAGGAGGAAGAGGATGAAAAAGAAGAAGAAGAAGAAGAAGAGGATGAAGAAGAAGAAGAAGAAGAAGAAGAAGAAGAAGAAGAAGAAGAAGAAGAAGAAGAAGAAGAGGAAAGACAAGGACGATGACCCTGTTGATGTGACCAATTGAAAAAAAATAACTTGAAGAGCAATTTCCTGTAAACTACTCTGGGAGACGCACAAGATCACAACACCGAGACTAGCTTGCCAACAAGGACGAAGAAGTTGGACCTGGCGTCTGAGAAATACAGGAAACACACACCCTTTGTTCCACATGCAGTCGTCGATTTTGGAATGCCCGGGGTGAGGGCACCCTCGAACGCCCGTCTGCTATCTGTGGAGAAGCCGTGAATCTGAACTATTAACAAACACTGACCCTTATCGCCCAATTTATTTTTCAAAAACCGATCAACGTGACGAGCAAATTGCGTTCACAGGTATCATCTTCCTGGACAGACTGTACACAGGTTTTTAAATAGGGTAACCTAGTGAAATTCTGCCATCGCTCAAGAACGGCCCATTTATCATCTCTGAAGTTAAAAAAAACATTACGTATCCAAAATTCACCACGGATTCTTTTTTTAAACTTGATGGTAGATTTTTATCGGTGTTCATCTAAACCTCTTGAATGTATACTTGGATTAGTGGCTCCATCCAGAAACACAATAGAGAGTCTCTACGTATACCAAAGTCATGTAAACCATAAAAACCACCGAAATGTGACTGAGAATGAAAAAACTGGGATTTGTGCCATCCTTGTCAGTATACCGAATGCGTTCGATGATCTGAATCATGGTAGAGTAATATAAGCCACGATACAATTTGGACGATTCAACTAGCTGGTCCAATATCTTCAAGATGGCCTAGAAAAGCGCGGCAAGAACTCCGACTTACCGTTGGAAAACTCACTAATTACAAAGTATATGTGATAAGGTTGATTTCATGCTACACAGTCCGCAGTCTCATGTCCTTCATCATTCTGATGCAAGCCTAGTTTTACCGAAAGACTGGCAGTCGATATAATACACTCACAACACTGATGTAGACGAATTCATGAATTTGAAATTTATTTTTCCAAGAAAAACCAAGATCATCAAAGTATCAGTAATCTCGATCTTCAAAATCAGTCATATGTTCGGCCGGATGCATTTCAGTCTAAAACAGCCCTGACATCCGCGTCGACACGATCGAAGACATATACTAAGCTGTCGTACGGAATACTATCATCTGCGAGCAGAGACGTGCACAGCATACTGAAAGTTTGGAGTTCAACTAAAACATATTAATCCAAGTCATAAGAAAAAGAAAGATAAGCCGGAGTATCAAAATCAAAGAAAGGACCTCCGGTTCCGGAAATCACAGCAGAAAATAGCATTTCAACTGTGCTTAAGCAGATTTCGATGGGTCTGAACTTTGTGAGACTGGCTAAAGAGTGCCCGTTAGAGAGACCAGGAAGAAGGTCTGAACAGATGCCCACATGGTCACCCTAAAACCACACTCAGGTTCCTGATTGCCAAGTAAGAAATCTCTGAGCCTTATGAACAGACTTCCTGTACTGCCATCAAAACGGGAAAAAAACTATCAAGCACAAAATTGTCGCGCAATCTAGGGGACTAACGTGCACTCTCCGCCTAGCGCTCAGCACTGTCGACTGACGTTCATCGCCCAGCCTAGTCTTTCTGGGTGCCTTTGGGTGCCTTTGGGTGCAAAGGAATATCCACATTAAAAACTCAACTCCTACACCACGCTAAGCTAATACCACCTACCAAACTGTCCTAATTCCAGCACCACACTCCTGTTCAGGGTACGACACCAGGACACGGAGGACAACCAGTAGCAATTCCGACGGAGTGACAGATCGCTACCGTCGCAATCACGCAGTCGAATAGCGCAGCGGCCTGGGCAGCCATCTGCGGATTCACATCAGTGAAATTTCTCCTGCCAACATCCACCGGTTTCAATGTTCAGGTTTGCAACCTAGGAGTGGGCAATAACAGACTGATAAGAGCAAATAAGCCACAAATGGTATTCCACTGTCCCTAACTTTGTGGGTGAATACTTTCAAACAATGAACGAGCCATGGCGCAGTTTGGTATCTCTGCTATTGCCGTGGTTTTCAGTATTTTTGTGATAGTGACGAAAAACGTCTTAGATGACACGGAGATCGCGATGATGTTTGTGGCTGACTTGATAAGTAAAACTCTTAAAAGATCCAAGTTATATGTAGGGAAAATCATCTGTACTCCAGCAAATTTAATGCAAACGCGGTAATCCTAAGTACGGTAGCAAACGTGGACAACAACTTTAGATAAGTATGCAAGAGCAGAGACTGCTGATCTAGCGTCTGGGCTATAAGTCACGGACGAACGCTAATTTTGGCCGATGTGCTAAAGAGAAGAAAAACGGCAGTTCAGACAACATCCGCTGTTGCCCACCCTCCCTGCGCCACAGTCGCACAGAAAGCCAAGGCCAGTGTGACGTCATAGAGTGTGTTCAATCATCCGAACCATCAAATTTTGTTGCAGACTATGATTATTTGCTAGGTCTGGGATCGTGCCTTATCAAGTCAGCCACAACCATCATCGCGATCTCCGTGTCATCTACGTCGTTTTGCGTCACTATCATAAAAATACTGAAAACCACGGCAATAGCAGAGATACCAAACTGCACTATGGCTCGTTCATTGTTTGAAAGTATTCACCCACAAAGTTAGGGACAGTGGAATGCCATTTGTGGCTTATTTGCTCTTATCAGTCTGTTATTGCCCAGTCCTAGGTTGCAAACCTGAACATTGAAACCATAGTCAGTTGTTCGTAGAGTTGACCAGTTTTTCATGCCACCAGCAATCGGTGGCCAAAATGAAGACGGGAATGAAAGCGATTCCGGTCACGCACAGGTTAGCTGCGAGACCCATTTGAAGTCTGGCGTCCCGACTAGGTTATTCGGCTAATCATCTGCAGTGAATGGAAAATTCTTGTTCCCGGGGGAGCTACGTGCTTACGAGAATCCACTGCAATCCAGCAAACACAATCATGCCCTAATCACGAGAAATCACGAGAATAGGAGGTGATCTAGGAGAGAGGCCAACTTGCGGTCCTATTTACGACCATGCCGCCTCCATGAAAATCATGGGGGCAATATTTTAACTTTGTCCTCCTCCTATTCTGCGTCTGCTCTTCGACTCGATCATAATTTCCAGGGGTGTAGGATCTGAAGGAAGACAGTTTTTTTCCGACTTCCTTTGCAATAGTCATGAAGAATTGACGAAACACCATGCAAATGGAGATTTAGGATCTCTGTAGGCCACATAAACAGGGACGCCCTCAGACACTAATAAGATGTTAGCCCCGGGCTTGCAACTCTAGAAGGAGTTCCTTCGCCTGTGCCACATTGTTCTACACAAGTTGGGTATGTGTAAGCAAATCACACAGGCAGCTTGATGACGTCATAAATCTAGCATCACAGCTCACTCTAATGACAGGCCGGGACGACGAGGTCCACACGCCTGCCACACAAGGGGGGCCCGGAGGCGGCTTTTGTTGGAATCTGTAGCTGCCTATACGTCCTTGTTCCTCCCCTTGACATGCAGCATTCATATTTTTCTTGTCTGTAGGCGCACTTAACGCCAATTTTGTCGTCTAAAGTATTGTCATGGGTTGTTATGCTGTGGGAACACTTAAAGCCATGGGTGGGCGCAAAAACTTTCATATTCAAACTGAGACCAGAGTAGGAGGAGAAAGTAGACGTCAGTAGAGAAATAATTGAATTATTTACAGAATAAGTTCGGGTAATTTTACACTCGGACGAGAGGCTCACGTCCTCGGGATTGGCCTGGATTTGGAACCTCCGAGGTTAATTGGGCGTTTCGAATAGCAGCGATTGGCTGCACAGCAGACACAGCGACTCGATTTCGAGGACTGACCAACCACGATGAGAGCAGTACTTGAGAATGTGCAAGCATGAGCCGGACAGAGACACGACTCTGCAGTAGCTAACGGGAATATCTTTATTAGAATTCCTCCAGTTGTTAGGCGTGTTATGCAACGGTGATCAACCACTGAGGTTAATTACGGTCAGTACGAATTCACTGCCGTTTAGATGGTTCGCTTAATCAACAAAATCCCCAAACTTGACGCAAAAAGTTTCAACTCAGAAAGGAGGGTCTCGGTTCCCGCGTGGTTGAAACTGTTAAGTATGCTAAATAAGCGAGTCATTGCAGTCTGACTCGCATGGAAAGTAAAGCGATTCATTTCGATAATTGGCACTACACCAATACACATAGGCTGAGGTCTCTTTTTAATCTCCTGAGAAGGTAATGCGCAAACGTGGCGTAAAGCCTGCCGAAAATGCCTTTGTAGGCTCAGTCAAAATGTTTATTTGAAAATTGAAACTCAAATCCATCCATTGCTACGCCCAATATTCAGAAGCGGCCTACAGACAGTCAGCAGTATGCATAAACCAAACGATTCATCATCCGGACAGCTGACACTATTTCTGACAATTCCTCCTTTAGAACACGTTCGGTTGGTCACAGGAAAGAAACTATGATCTGGATTTATCTCCTTATCTTTTCCCTCTCCAATAACAGTGGCATGCCTGAATCTATCTGGCTGGTTGTAGACCGGGGTGTTAACACGATTTTCTCCACGAGTACCAGATATGTCAGTCGACCAATCCAAGCGAGCCAAACCTCACCATGACGGACATCGTATGTCAGAGAACAATACAGGCTCTATCCGTCAGTAAGAGGTTGATAACAGCAGTGACTGATTGTTTTAACTATAAGATTACTGGTTCAAACTAATGGCTTTTATGTGAATCTGCTGTCTGTTTTGACCCTCAATTTTGGCAGCGCTGCATATGAGCATGGGTGAAATGCGCATTCCTGTTGGCTCACAGTTCGAATTTATCATGTTGCGCAGTGTAGGGAGAGTGTATAACTATCGTTATGAATTGATAAATTTGGGCTGGCCTGCCTAGTCATCAAAAAGGCCACTGCGTTCGATTCCATCCTCACGACGCATGAGTGCATTATTCGCAATAAGTGATCTGACGCTTTCAAATCTATCAGAACGCGCTAAGAATCATGGCCTGGGGACTTCCAACTGAATGAATGACTTATTTCTTGTCGTAATCGCTAGTCTAGTTGCAATGGCCCTATTCCTAGTGGTGCCTTTATGGGATTTTCCCACATGTGAATGGCTGGGGACTAGTTTGTGTGTGATATGCGTAGGCCTTCTGCTCAAATTAGTTAGTCACTGAGTTTTCAGTCGGTTCTTGTAATCTTGACATTAGCTTGTTAACACAGCCGACTGGGTGAAGGAGGAGAGAGTGCATTAGATGTTGCACAAGTCGGCCTAATTTCACTACTTCGCGCGAAATTTACCGGTATGCTGTCCTTCACTCCTTGGGACACATGGTAAACGTAGTCGCTTGCGACAGTTTAACTGTCGTGTGCAGAGTGAGTGGAGATGTTAGGATAAGTGGAGCCGTTTCGTTGACCGAATATTCACATCAGACCAAAAAGTCTATGGTAATATATGAATGTGCTCCACTTGGCTCACAGGTGGATGTTGGCAGGAGAAATTTCACTGATGTGAATCCGCAGATGGCTGACCAGGCCGCTGCGCTATTGGACTGCGTGATTGCGACGGTAGCGATCTGAATTGTTACTGGTTGTCCTCCGTGTCCTGGTGTCGTACCCTGAACAGGAGTGTGGTGCTGGAATTAGGACAGTTTGGTAGGTTGTTTGGTAAGCGAGGTGTAGGAGTTGAGTTTTTAATGTGGATATTCCTTTGCGTCCCAAGGTATCCAGAAAGACTAGTCTGGGCGTTGAACGTCAGTCGACAGTGCTGAGCGCTAGGCGGAGAGTGCACGTTAGTCCCCTAGATTGCTCGACAATTTTGCGCTTTATAGTTTCGTTTCCGTTTTAATGGCAGTCCAGGAAGTCTGTTCATAATGCTTAGATATTTCTTACTTGGCAATCAGGAACCTGAGTGGGGTCTTTAGGGTGACCATATGGGCATCTGTTCAGCCTTCCTGATCGCTTCAGTCTGAAGTTCGCTTCATAGGCACAGACCTAATTTTAAGATAAATATTTGGGCTGAAGTTCGTTCTTCAGGCACCGTGGAATAACCACGTACAATTCACAAGCTGCCACCATACTGGCATTACAGGCACTAGCTAACAGCCCAGACATGTGTTTCGCCGATATTCTGCCGTTGCATGACGCAACTGCGAGGGGTTCGGCTTATCAGTGGGTCCCCCAGCATTCGCTGTTTGCTTTTCGGTAGATGCTATAGTATTGAAATTTCAGCTTTTTTATTTCCTCAGGAATTTATTTGTATCTTGGATCAGATCACTTTATTCAGGGGTCTATATGCGCAGACCAAATGTTTGTATGAATATTTGGGCCGAATTCTATTAGCCACTGTGGGATAAATGCTCGGTTAGTCAATTGATGCATGGAGGAGGAAAGGAAGATTGATATAAACGCCTGGATATTCAGCCTCATGAAATATCACCAGAGTCTTCAAAAAGGGAATTTGAAACGCCTGAATCTATTATAACACGCTTCGAGTACCACAAAATGACGCAATGAATTATTACTTCTCGTTATCAATAGGCTAGTTATAATGACTCCTTCGTGCTGGTGCCTTTACGGCATTCCCACGCATGTGAGATCCGATCCACTCGCTTGACTGCCTCGGGACCAGGTCATGTATGGCACGAGTCGGCGATCTGCTTAGCTTTGTTAGCCACTGCGTCTGCGCACAGTTTCATTTGGCCTGGTCGTCAACGCTGGGTGGATGAGTGAACAGTTATTGTGGTATATTTTGCGAACGTTGGTCTCACTATAGAGTACTTCATGCGCAACGTACCACCGTTTTGTCAGCTTCGTGGGGTGCACGGTAAACGTTGTCGCTTGTGACGGTCAAACTGTCGAGTGAAGAGGAATTGTCGCTGTTAGGGCAACTTGAATGGCAGACGTTTACTGATTATTATCTCGTATCCGCATTATTCCGAACAGTCCAAGGTAATGTCTAGAATGTAATAGGGCAATGTGATCTGGTAGGACGGCTAGGCTTCATATGGGCGGAGATTTCTGGCCTCAGTTCTCCAATCGCACTGGCGTGGATTGAAAGCTGGCCGGCCAAACCGATGCGCTATTCCAATGCATGCTTGCGAGTTTCAAATTATTATGACCCTCCACCGCCTTTTTTTGTCGGAGGATGATTTAACGGGCAAAGTTTTTTCCCCAGCAAAGGTAGACCTGCCTCAACACGACAGGGATAATAATTATATCCGCTCATCGAGGGCCAAAGCACCCGGTGCTCTTGGTCTTTTGAATGTGACTAAGGTGAACTTGGTTCAGTTTTCTTGTCGACCTTGAGACACGGTTTCTACGTTTCTACATACGTCTGGTATTCGCTCACTTTCCTGTTGGGAATGAGACTATGACACTCCTAGACTGTAGTGCATCCCGCATAATATATAATTGGTTTTAAAAACCGGATTACGTTTTATGGATGATCTTGATGTTTCTGTAGAACGTAAATCAAAAATTCATGAATTCGTCAACATTGGTGGGGTGATTTCTGTAGGCTGAGCAGTCAGTATCTACTGCAACCCGTTGTCTGTGACGCAGTTTCCTATGCCACCCTGAAGTTATTGGACTATCTACTTAAATCGTCCAAAGTGTACTCTTGCATTTATTAGCCTACCACACGTCAGGGTGTTGAAAACATCTGGTAGACTGAAAAAAAGATGGCATGGAACTTCTTTCTTGGTATGTTTTCAAGGTTTTTGAGTAGTAAGTATCGTTTCTGTGGCTTCGGGACAGGTACAGACTCACTATTCCTCGCTGTATTTCCCTTTCTGAGTAACCATTCAGATGGGTTGGCAACGTGTACTCCCCAAAATGGTGGTACAGGGTAGGTGACTTGCACTGGATTATTGTGCGCGCAAACTTGGGCTTCAGCTGTTTCACTCTCTGTTCCACTCCACCACCTGGGTCCAGTGTCAAGAGTGAAGAAGATCGAAGATGGGAGCAGGCGCCGGCCCATGCACTGTGGTCCAACACAAGCAATAACCCTACAATGGGAATGCCATAAAGGAGGCCATATTAAGGATGAGCCTCCCTCAGTCCGAGGGAGCGAGTTATCCCGTCAGATGGCAGCCTTCAAAACTATGGCTTTTAGCGCACCATGATAGCTTCTAGCGTGCCAGATTGTTTATAGTGAGGAAAATACGCTGGACCGTTGACCTCACTCTCCCCCACCCCCAGCATCAGCCGCTGTCAGAGCCGGTCAATTGCCTGATGTGGGAGTGGGCACAGCGGAGGACTGGCAAACACGTCTAAGCGCACCACATCATGACCTGCCCCAGCTCGACTTTCAGACCAGAATTAAAAAAACCAAGTGGTAGGAAGAATCCGTTGCTGTCTGACTCCCAGTCCACTGATCAGCCACTCAATGCACAACACACACTGGGCTGACGGCTTTAACTGGTGGAAAGCGTCCGTTGGTAGCCTTCCTTACACATGCAGCAGATGGACC
>WEDG01006042.1:0-12892 GCA_017591395.1 Schistocephalus solidus
TCATATATATATATATATATATATATATATATATATCAGAAGAATAGGCGAGACAGCCCCCAGACGAGGCGAGGGAGAAAAATCAATGACCAGCAGGACAGCAATTAACTTCCCCACCACCGTGCAGTGCATCCTGCACGAATAGCTGTAGAGCCAGCATGTTCAGAAGCCATAAATACGGTGAGGCACCGTACCGAACTTACCTCCAACGATGGAATCTTGTTAGATTTTTAAACGTCAGGATATTAAACCTATTGTTCCCGTGATCGCCTCTTCTTTTGATTTATGCCCGGGGACGCACATTTTCGTTTCAATTAGCAATATATATATATATATATATATATATATATATATATATATATATATATATATATATATGAAATGGAATGGAACTGACAAAGACAAGGGAGACCAGAATGGCCAGGTGTGCCACACTTGGGATTGGATATGACTGGCTGATGACGGCTAATAAGCCAGAAATGGCCATTCTGGTCTCCCTTGTCTTTGTCGGTTCCATTTCATCATATGCTACACGTCGCTATGCGACAGCCTGTGAGGGCTCTAGTCTGAGCTCCAGGGCAAAACGGAACATACATGTTCCTTAAGCAGATCGGTGAGCCCCACACTATCATATATATATATATATATATATATATATATATATATATATATATATAAGTATTTTTTATTAGACAAGATTACTTAAGTAGTGCTACAACACTAATTACCATACAGCAAGATATTTTAGTCAAATCAGGATGCCAGCTTTCGAATGAGCCTTAATCCGGCCGTCCGCACAAATCGCACTCACCAAGAAATGACTGCTTACACTGTGTTCATTTTTACCATTAATTTTCAGAGCCATTTTAAATGCAAATATATGCATATATTCTAGCGGATATACATAAAAATATTGTTGTTTGTACTCCTTTGGTATTAAATTTCATATTTTTCAAAGATTATATTTAAAGAAAGGGTATCTTTCTGTTTTTAACAAAACCTTTTTAATTATTGAATAATTCTGAACCTGATCTGTAGTTAAAGCTGCACGCAGGGCTTCCAAACGATAAGCTGTATGTCTTCCATGCCAGGAAAATTCATGCACTTCTATACACTTGTAAGACGACTTTCTATAGGGCTTCTAAAATGTTGCAGTATATGATACCATACCGTTTACCTTACCATCAGCATTAATAAATGGACAGATGCTATGCTGTGCGAATGGAAATCGCACGACCTTTAAATGTCATTATTAGAACCCTCACAACCACAAGCCTACTGTTTCTTTAAGTATAAAAGTTGAAAACGACGCAAGTTACTACCAAATGAGCAGAAGAAGGAATGTTTTTTGTGCACATGTTCCACAGGTGATATTTTAATTTATAAGGTCATCGAAGATTAATGCGAAAACCCCACACTGGATACTTGATAATTTTTCGCGGAATGTGGTTGTGGCAGGGGGCCAAAACGAACCTTATTAAAAAGCTGGTATCCACACGTGACTGAAACATCTTACGATTATGCTGTAGGATCATTATTTGTTACGACCCTGTTACAGTAATCTTTCCTAATGGAAATGCATCTCAGAATTTTGAAAAACATTTCATGAGATGGCATATCTACTCTATATACTTCTCTAAGCTGACATCAACCCATTCAAATCAAAATAATTCGATATCTGATGACGTATCTGTCAGTTTTTGCGTTACCACGACGACAGTTCGACCGTCGTAGTCCGACGATGTCCACCGTATGCTCCATGGAAGGGTGGAGCAGGAACGGTTACTTGCGCGTGAATTAGTTTTAAGTGATAGTAGCCTTGCGCTGCAGCTACCGCACTCTCTCCTCCTCCCCCACCTGAGCCCGGTGTCAAGACAGAGCCAAAAAAACCGGAGGCGGGAGAGGACGCAGGTGGCTGGCGCGGCCGGGTCCCCTAAGTCCTAGCCGCCCCTAGGCGTGCCACCACACCTCTATGTTCGGCATTTGTTATGGCAGCGCAACCCGAATAACGCATGCCATGCCCTAATGTGGCCCCCGTGTTGGTCCAACGCATCTACCACGTGGCCCATTTAGGGGGCATGGGGGGGGGCGTTACCACACATACACACACACACCACCAACGAGGTTGTTGCATTTAAAAAATGCTAAATACCAAATTAGGGTTAAGTGTGCAGATGTCGACAGTCGATTTTAAAGGCATTTTATTATACATGTCATGAAGAAAGCATAGGTATCCCCAAAATCAGATGAGGGGACGTCGAAGCAGATCTTAGACTTAGCATCAATGTAAGCACCGACGATGAAGGCTTGCAAGCTATCGAAATGCCAGTTACTCAACATAATAGTTTCGTGATAGCCTCTTCAAAAAGTCATGACATTGAGACGTGCAAATTAGCTCGACCAACAGATAAGTGATCCTAAAATGCTCACTTAGGTGTACACTCAATAAAGGGTGAATACTAAAGCTGCGTCCACTTTGGCATTGATTTTTCACATCGACACGGTTAGATCCAGTTTTCTCGCATGGATGAACAAACAGTTAAGATTTACTTTGCATTTTACTGGAAGAGGAAGGATTTTTTTCAAAAAGAGTGTAGAAATTAAGTGTTTGTCCCCTCTCCCACCCTATAAAAATGTGCACTTGTTGCGGCAATTATAGGCTCCTATAAGAGTCTGAAAGCACAGGTTAATGCACCTACTGTTTCCGTGATCTCGCGTTCATCCTCTCCACAGGTTTGTGTTCGGTCTTTCTAAAAGCATGATTTTATTTATATAAACAGTGAAGTCAAAAGAAAAATTGCCCAGAGTTAGAGTCGACTTCTGTAAGCAAGTTTTATTTTCACAGGCAAACATTAAGGTGCTCAACCAAAGGTCAGCCTTGCGTTGTTTTTGAAATATATTGGAATACCGTTGCAAACTAAGCAGCACTGCGAGTTTGAATGTTTAAAATTTCGAGGAATTGCATTACCTACTGAATATTTGTAAGGTAGCCGCTTTCGGCAAATGTAATAAGGCGTCTTTGACAGCAAACTGATGTTGACAAACGCGCAATTTAGGATAATATGCGTTTGCCACTCACTACCGGAGAGTTTGCTATCCTATCGGCGTCGACAGCAGCATAATTAGGCAGTAAAACATTTCTCTAACAGCCCGAAACTTTCGAGGTGGACATTGAAAAAGTAAATAGCAAGTTTTGCTATGAAATCGCAACCGTTATGTGGCACTTTACATAAAAAACTTGGCTATGATCAGTTCAACAACTAATCAATGCATATTACAATTTCTACCACTGCCAGACCTCAGAATCACTACTCACCTTTTCAGCTTCTGAATAAACTACTGTGGGTAAACGCGAATTATTCCTTTTTCAACACTGGCTTGTTAAGATGGTGGTCGGTGCGGGAAGTGAGCATCAGTGACCGTAGGGGAGGAGTTATGAGGCTATGTTATGAGTCCACAGAGGGCATTAGCGGATGTCGATGCCCCGACCAGCGGAAAACAGGGTGTGGGGTAACCTGACAAGTTACTTGTGATATTACGCAGTTTGGAGTGCCTGAATTGGTGTCCGCCGACCTACCATGCTGGGTGAATTTTGACCATGGCACCTCAAGGGCCATTCCAAATGCCTTTCGAGAGCATGGTGTAGAAGGGCTAGTGAATTTGCTGGTATAGGTATGTGTTTAGGTAGTGACTCTGCACGATCAATCTGCCCTTTATGGTCAGCCCTTAAAGTCTCCTTTTCATCCACTCAATAAACGGTGTTCACTGTAAGGGTCAGAACAACGCTAATGGTGAACATGGTCATATGCTGAGCTAGTTAACCTGGGCAGTATGCACATATCCTCGCGGAAAGCCGCCCAGTCTTTTGATGTTTATGTCCTCTTCCACAGGAACAATTCAATAAACGGATACCTAACGAGGCAGTGTGAGGAAGCAGCCTGTGTTTATACCTTGGATTAAAGCTTATACGACTTTTGACAACAACCCTATCTTTAGCCACAGAGTACGCGAGTGGTATAACCAAACTCAAAAGATGACTTCACAGTCTGTTCACCAAAGCTCCATAAAATTGAAGCTTAAAAAATCGGACTTTTTTTTCCGATAGTGCACACACACCTTTTATGTTCCCTTATCTTTGGACTTTTGAACAAGTTTACTTAAACGCCTGCTTTCGCCTTAAACGTTTCCTATTAAGCATTGCCCATATTTTAGTGCGCCCTCAGTGAATACTTTGAGGCTCCTAATTGTATACAAATAATCAGACTTAGTTTGTGACTCAGCAATAAATTACAGTTCAAAGTTTGTTGTCAGAAAGATCCCCAAGGAGGTACTGTCCGGCCTTTTGCTGATTGAAGTGTTTAGAGTAGGGTACAATTCCTCGACTTCGGCTTTCAGGGTAATTTAAATAACCTTAAGTTGGACCCAGATTTTTATGAGAGATCGTCCGAATCAAGATTCTCAATACCAACGTGAGAATTATCCACAAAACATCTGCTATAAGCATCCGGCTTTTCGACAACGTTTTCCTATTCACGCCTACTAGCTGTGATCGCGGACTTGCTCCCCTGGCAACTCGCCTTTAAGTTATAATCCAGTGTTTGAAAACATACCCGAATGTGCTTTTCCTGACCTTCGTTTTGTCCTTGTAACTTTTTTTACCTATTTGGTTGCGTCGGGTTGATGTCGAATGTCAAACTTCGATCACGTTTGTTCTTAAGATTATAACTATAAACATGTTACTGCTTCGTTTTCAATAGATCGTTTTGTTTACATGAACTTTTGACAATGCTGAACATTCCAGTGCCACTGCGGTGAACTTGTAGTTCGCTATTTCGCAAAAACTGCACCCTTTTGGGTAGTTTGCACACTAAGACTACTTGTAAAAAAAATTGAAAAAACTGCTTGTCATGCAGACCTGTACCGTCTAAATGGAGTTTTAAAGGGTTTCCGTCATTTCCTCTAAATGGTCGAATTCCAAGTAATGTATCTAACTCCAGAGTCAGAATATTATTATTTTCCCTTAACTGTCCAATGTTCTCTATACAAGCTCTCTTTTTAGTAGGATGACGTTAAAATTTGATAACTTAAGTAAATGAGCGCCGATTAGAAGCGTTCACCTTCATCCACATTATATGCAATTAAAGCTGGGGCCGAATTAAAATATTTTTGAACGGGGCTTCTAGTTCTCCTAAGGCGGGAGCAAGAAGATCGCAGACCGATCAACAATACTTCGTAATATAATTTTTTGCATGTCAATTGTTTAAGGTATGTGCCTACTGCTTAGGTTATTTGGAAACAGTCTACTCCTACTTTGGGTTGACTTTAAGGAAGGACTTCGTTACTCGCGCTTTAGTGAGTTTAATGCCCGTAGACCTTGCGAAGGATTTTGGTGTAGCTTCTGGGAGTCATCGGATTTACTGTGTGTCTTCATCGTATCTGTGTTAGATTTTTATTTGAAACTACTGTTGGATGATGTTACAATGATCCTGTGTTTGAAGGATTGGATGCCTTCATTTGGCCTACATGGATTTACTCATTTATCACTGAGGAGTTTTGTACAATTCCAACCCATTCTCAAATTTTGGCTGTTACTATTGTTAAGAAAATTTGGAAAATCAAACGCTGATGGAAATTCGTATTTATATGCTATCAGATTGAATGAGTTAAAATAGATGACCGAACTGAACACAATTTGACAAGCCACCATGATTTGGTTCACAATCATCTTTAGAAAGCATTTTTGTGAAATTATGCCTACTGATTAAGTAGTCAAATGTTTATTTGTATTTGCCAATATCACGGGAGGAATAGAAGACAACGCAGACCTCAGCCAAATCCAGATTAACTAGTCAAAATACTACCGCATTTTCCGTTCTCTGGCAAACTCTACTGCAGGCGCAAAGGAGGTGACCCTTAAGAATAACCGGATAAGTCGGATTAAGATTTTGCTTGTATTGAGATCACCGCCGAGGAAGTTCTCGACCCTGTGAAAGACGAAATATCTGCTACAGTGCACAAATTGGCTAAAATGTGTTCGTCTAACACTCGTGCTCAAATTATTTCCGTATGAAATCGAGAATAAAATTTGCGTCTCCAAATTTGTGCAGGAATGGGAAGGTAGGGATAATTACTTATGGGTTTCCTCAAATTACACTACGGCCTACCATTTTCCTGCACACACTTTTTTCGCCTAGGGTACGGGAACTACGGACCACTGTGATGCAGTTGGCAGTGCACTAAAGTCGAGAGAATGGTTACGGTTAAACTTCGGAGGATAAAGGTTAGAGTTAGATTCATGCGGATTAGAATTTTGAGGCTTCGGGTTAAAGTTAGCACATGGAAATAGTAACCCCTGGAATTTAGCGCAGTGATACCTGTAGTATGGGGATTCACGTTTTTTGTCCAACCCTTTTTCTTTATGATCAGATTGGCTCGTTGTTCTGCGTCAGTCAGAACTTAGTACACGACATTCTGAAGTAATAAAGTCAATTCACGCACTTTGACTCTCACACTGCTCAGGCAAGCAGGTTAGGTCAAATGTATGATAAATTAGTCGGCGTTGATGTCAGGGAAATGAGCCAGACAGAGAACCCTTTCAAATTTTCCTCGACAGTTTATGCGTCTCACTTTTATGATTCGCATGTGCAACTCCAAGCCCAACGACCATGCAGGTTCTCTAAGATCCATCTCCTAACTTCATTGAATCATTTCGCTGGAATCTCAACAGGCGTGACGGCAGCCGGGGGGTAAACCACGCACTGATTACGTGGAAGCCGGGCAATGACGAATGAACTTCCACATGAATAACATCCCTGTCGTTGTTGTCTACGTGCCAACATTAACTGCTGACTAACTTGACAGGGTAACTTAAACCGCTTAGATGCGAGAACTGGTTTAGACTACCTCCCTCACCGGGACTGACATGGCTAGACGATTTTTCAATCGCCTTATTGATCGAAACTTGGTTTGAATCTTGATGCAAAAGTGATGAATGCTCGGCCTCAATGACAAGAAGCGGTTCGCTATCATCAATACATGCTTCCGGTATGGCTGCAGACAGCCACTAATTCGGCATTCAAGCGATACCCATATGACTTGCCATATTGACTATTCTTGTCAGGTAAAATTATTGCAGAGCGATGCATGATGACGAAACCAGCAATGCCTGTAAGACTGTTGTTCTTGTTCGCAAACGCCCAAAGGTTTCCTTCATGCCTCCACCTAAAATAGCCTGTAGAAGATGCCTAGATGCCGCCAACTCACATCATTTGTACACGGTCGAGACCCTGGACACAGAGGCCCAGTCTTTGCATCCCAAACCGAAGGCTGGACAAATGTTCGATAACAGCAAATCATACCGTGATACTGCTGAATTCGCGGATTCACGCAGCCATACCGCAAAGGCTGAATAGAGAACTTTAGCCTGTCAAGAAAGTTAGGGCTCAGTTCAACAACATAAAATTACAGCCTATTCGACTAGAGCTGATAAGCAAACTTATTGGTTTGGATTAGCATCCTGAATGGAGCAGACCGTTAACACAGGTGACGCTGGAAAGATATAAAATTATAAGTTGAAGAAATTCGACAATTGTGGTTGTTCGCCACGTAAATGCTGATCTTATTGTTGGAAGGTTTTCAATAATTGGGGGCCTTTTCAACATTGGTAACAAACCCAATAGCACAAACTCAGTACATAAGAGCGGAGCGCAGCCAGACTCCACCCTAACCTGCACCATACGGCCCTTTTCTGGTGAGTTTATTGATGTAAAAGTAAATCACCCTGGAAGACTGTATTCCAGCTAAAGTCACCAGCTTTGTGTCAACCCTCTGTCACCTTGGATCTGTGTGGCAACTTAGGTCACAGACAGATCCTAGCCACTACGACCCACAGGCCCGGTCTCTAAATGAAAGTTAAGTTGAACGGCAGATGAGAAGACATCGTATTCTGTACAGAAGTATTGGAGAATAAGTTGGCAGCCGGGGGGCACACCTCTGTGATTGTCTGAGAGCCAGACTGCCGGTGGTATACGCGCGAGGAAGTGCGGTAAAGGGTGACCGCAGTAGAGCCACTACAGACAGAGGGTGGTTGGGCAAGGTTGAAGAGGACACCACTCATGACAGCTGAAGTCCAATCACCATTAAATCTGTCCTCAAGGACGAATCCTTGCGTAATGCTCCACCGACATTGCTGAAAAGGCACACGAAAAGGTCAGTCTCAGGTGTTTCCGGAGTGTATGTGGCCCAAAGACAAAATATAACTAAGCCGGGTGCTGAGCTGAAGGTATATGCATCGACCAAATGATCAAAATATGTAGGGGTGTTGATCTCCGCCACGACAAACTGCTTCGTTGTGTTCGCAACGACTTTCGAGCTAGATGGAATACAGGAAAAGCATCGCTGGGATCAAAGTGCGTAATCTCTACACTGACACCCGGGCTTTGATGAATACCAAATCTCCCTTGCCGGTCCGACAATGCTACATGTTAACGTACATGACGTTTGACTGCATCACTAAGTGGACCCCAGAGAGGGCTCCGCGCGTTTTTGGGAGTTTAAATTTGCCATCGAACGCCAA
The DNA here is from genome assembly GCA_017591395.1 of Schistocephalus solidus. Classification (NCBI taxonomy): domain Eukaryota; kingdom Metazoa; phylum Platyhelminthes; class Cestoda; order Diphyllobothriidea; family Diphyllobothriidae; genus Schistocephalus; species Schistocephalus solidus. The sequence goes on from WEDG01006042.1 coordinate 8,576, forward strand.
TTTTCTAACGCTAAGTACGCAGACCATATTGTCCTACAAGTGCCACGCTATCACGACCTAAACATACACCACCGCAGATGAATTGAGGCACCAAATCAATCTGTTTGTACAAAGCTGGGAGGACCAGAGTGCCTTCTGATCAGAAGAAGCGAACGGGTTCAAATACTTCGGGGCGAGGGTAGTGGCACGTAGGAGGAGCAAAAACCGCATGAACGATGCTTCATGGAGTTGTTGAAGGCCCTGAAAAGGGCCTATCGGTTCGTCGCTACGTTCACCACCACAAAGTTGCACGTGTGCCAGTTATAAAGCTTTCCGGAATACCCTCCTAGGTGATGGGTCCTGTGGGCGGAAGACTAGCGAAAACTGGGAATTTTCGAACGTCGCACTCCAAGCGAAGTACTACAATTTCTCATCAGCATAAACGGGACGAATTCACCGCAACAACACCGGAATAACCTTCCAAACCATACCGATGTGGATCGGGGATCCCCTTTGTTACCAACATTACAAATTTAATTCCCATGTCCTAAATCAGACGCTCCATGCGAACTGCAGGCGACGAGGATATTAGCCAAAAACCGGATTCAGCAAAGTTCGCCAAGATATGGAAATTTTTGCCTGACCATCGATATCCCATTTCCATCACTGAAGAAGAGGAGGAGTCAAGCTTTCGAGAGCTGCTGTGCTGGCGTGGAGAAGTACTACTTGTTAGGTCATTGAGGCCAGAAACAGGGTTCGAGAGCAGCTCAACTGACCCAAATCATAGAGGAGAAGAGTTCATCAATTTATTTTGAGCCGACGAAACGAGTTCATAGAAGGAAAAAGAGCCAAACAATGCAATAAATGGCGCCGTATAGTAACGAGAATTGAAATACCAAAATTAAAAAGGATAACCAGATATTCTACTACCAAGGTATTGGTTTGCGCAAATCAAGCTTGAGAGCCTCAACCCAATGGGGAAAGATCATGGCACAAGGAGATAACCTAGATTCCACTACAGGGATGAGGCGTTCCGTGACAAAGTTACTGCCTTTCCTACAGAAGTGGAGACCATCGATGAGGTAGCTCTGCCAGTCCTGGAAAGTGAAGAAACAGCGATAAGCGGAGTGAGGTGCGCATTGGTTTACAAATTTTATTATTTCAGAACTAGAAAGTAAAAAGCGTTACTTAATACAAATTCAGGCATGAGAGCTGGCTTATGGAGGCCAACACAAACAGAGGAGGAACATGAGAATAAGAATCATACGAACCAAGAAGAGCGAGATAACGCACCTCTTGGTTCAAGAGAGCATTGAACATGTCGACACATTCGACACCATTGGCTTTTGCTACCTCAATGCAGGCTTTGGCGTAGAGGCGGGTATTTTCCAGGGTACGGATCTTGCGTTTGTCTAATCGAAAATAATACAGGATGAATGTGATGCAAAGGAAGAAAGGCTATTATTTCTAGGCACATAAATTTCAAATTAAAAACCAGCCTGAGTGCAGGTACCCCCTCCCTCCAATGAATACAAAGTAAACAGTGCCCCCAGGTAAGATTCTGCTGGGGCTCTGGTGAAGTTATATAAGGAAAGATTGGAAAGGGGAGTCTAGGAGAAGTCGCAAGCCTGAACTGAGCGCCATATGATGTTCAGTGACGGGCAAAGTATTATGCCCAAAGTCGGTCTAAAGAGCTATTCACCACAGCTTTCATTGGTGAGGATGCTTGGAGCGTGTCTACTTCTCGAAAACTTAATGTTTGCCGTACGAAGAAAAACTGAGTAGCTAACCAACAAAAAAAGGAAGAAGCTACGTATACACAAACATATTCTTACCCGGATCTTCCTTAGTTTCATCAATAGGAGGCGGATTGATGAGAACAATTCTTTGCTGATGATAAGCCGAGATCCTAGAGAATTTAAAAACGACATGATTTAAAAACCCAAAATGAATCAAACAAGACGGATTTGAGGTTCAAAACGCAACATTCGTCCGAGTAAACATTCTGACACGTTTCCCTGACAGAAGAATTTGAACAAAAGTGCTGTGCCATCAACAATAAACGTCGGATACAAATTCAAAAGGGGGAGGGTGGACGAAGCTTTAGAGACGCAATACATATACTATAAAGTAAAATTGGTTAATCAGTACATCGTAAGTTAAACTTTTTTGAAGAGCATCAACATGGCTGTTGGCAATATTGGCAATATAAATCAATTTTACCTTAAAAGGCTGATGTAATTGTAATAATAATTGATAAATAGGTGAGTACAGCGACCAGAGAAAAGTTATGACCCAGAAACTAATAGTGAAATAATCTGCTTACCGATGACAAATAAGTGATCATTTGTGATAAATTGTTTCTATACTCTGGAAGCTCCACCTTTTGTTCGGCAAGACTGGCGTCATTTGCGCCTAGCCAAATGGTGAAAAGTGCGCAGTTCTTTAAATCCTCAGGACTCATGAATAACTGTTTCAGAAGAGGCAAACACAGCTTTGTATTATAACCAGAGAATCCTCGATTGAGGAAATCAGCCCGCCTGAAGTTAAAAAATATACGTACGAAACAAAGCGAAATATGAATAGATTAATAATAAATGGTCCATCATGGTGGAGCAAAATAATTTTTCGAATTATAAAGAATATGAATAGACGCCTTTCCTGTAAGTTTGCAGGTATTTGGCAGCAACTTAAAATTTGTTGGGGGCAGGGGATGATTAAAAAAATCAAGTAAAACAAAAAGAACACAAAGCAAATGGAATAAACGATCAATCCAACTGGCAATGAAAAAAATGGAACCAGTTATCCACCTGTAACCAACAGCTCGCAGCACTGGTTTTAGTGACTGAAGATAAGTGTAAAATACACAGCACAAGAAAACGATTCAAGATGTGCTGTCTTATTCCAAATTTAAAAATTATCTACTTAATCTTGTCTCTGAAAGAAAGCATAATACGCCAGATTGCTTGTTAAAGCAAAGCCAACAGTGCAATAACAGTCAGCGTCCCTAGCAAGTAGATAAATGGGCTGACCTGAAAACCATGTACATTAATACCCTCTGCAGTTAGAAATGGTAATATTTGCAGGAGGGTAGCTGTACATGTGGCCAGCATTATTTTAAAAAAACATAAGAAAGATCCCAGCGAGCGAACAGTTCAACTTAAAAGTTAGAGACTAATGCCGCTTAATAGGCAAGTGATAGGTACAAGAATCTACGATGTGATTTTAAAAAGCCAGGTCAACTTTTACTGCAATTTTAGTCTCTTATAAGAGATTGACGATGGAGCGTCCTGGCCGTGACTAAGCCACCCTGCTAGTGTTTAAGGAGTAACAATAAGACATGATAAAGTTCAAACCATGTGCAGAACACATCCCCTTAGTTAATGGGCTTAAGTCCATCCATAACATTAATGAATGGGCGTAAGCCCATTAACTAAGCGATGCACCCTAAAATATACTTTGAAATTATTTAATTGAATAATATGATGCCTTCGTTCATTAGTGAAAACAATAGGCGTGTGATAGTTTAAGTGACTAGGTGTGACTTTTGGCATCCCTAAAAGTGAGAACAAGATCTCGCTCTGGAGCGAGGTAACTAATAAAAGTGGCTAATAAATGCATATGAGTACCTCTGAAAATGGAAAGAAAGACTTCCAAGCCAGTACCCCTCATCGTCCCAGCCGCGCTAAGGAAATGCTTGATATAGAGGTCAAACCTGTGTCAAGGAATCGCCAAAACAGAAACACACAGGCCATGGGGCCTTCATCCTCATACGACCTTGAGAAAGATAGTGGTTTTGACTTTGCCGCCCAAATTCCACCCATGTAAAATAAGGCAGGGAGGTATCAGTATCAGTATATGTGAGGGAGATGTAGGTGAGTCCCCTTTAAATTCCATATTTGTACATGCGAGCTGTGGTATACAAAAAATAGTATCTCGATACGTTGGCGAGGCCAACATAGTGGAAAATAGTTGAAAAATAGCAGACAGTGCAAAAAAACTCCCGGTGATATTTAGGAGAAAAATACTGTCGCCCTAGGGGAGGTCCAACAGGGGGCATTGCGGAGGTCCCATGAATCAGCCAGATGCTCCCTGACTGATTGCAGAGTCCGTTGAGGGACTTAAAAGGCGGAAAAATAGGCCCAGATCATCCTCTGTCCATTGCGGTTCAAACCAAGGGAGAACGTTCATACACCGCATGGAGGACGGCTGCCAGGTCCAGCTGATGCGAACACTCATGGTGTCACCAAGTTGTGCAAATAATTAAGCAGCGAAGACCTCGAGGACCCCAGCATGGGAACTTATAGGAGAGTGCAAGACCACAAACGAAAATAACAA
>WEDG01006043.1:0-27302 GCA_017591395.1 Schistocephalus solidus
CAGATTATTGTGTGGGCCAGGCATAAGCTGCCACTACTGATACAAGCTTCATTATATATACAATAGTTTCTCAGCAAATGAGTATCCAGTTTGCATTTAAATGTGTCAACAGTCTCTGAAAGTACCACCTCATCAAGGAGTCCGTTCCATGCACCAAGGACCCTCTGCGAAAAGGCGTTCCGACGGACGTCCGTGGGGACCAATTTCCTCTGAAGTTTAAAGGGATGACCCCGCAGATGTTCCGTCTCAGTCAATTCGAAGAAATCTGAAAATTCTAGGGTCCACTCGTGGCCTCAGATAATCCGGTAGGTTTGGATGAAGTCACCTCGTAGTTGCCTGTAATTGAGAGGAAACAAATCAAGTTCAACTAGTCTGGTTTCGTAAGGCAGATGACTGAGATCCTTGACCATCTTTGTAGCCCTCGCCTGTACTCGTTCGAGCTGTAGATAATCCTTCTTAAACCACGGACGCCAGGCCTGGATGGCATATTCTTGCTTGTATATGAATATTGCGTTCAGGCGTGACAGCAACGGCCGAAGCAAGGCTACACTACGATGGAGAAAGTTCAACGAGGGCCGTCAAAACTAGTCATGGATTACAAGTGCTTACATTATGAGAGTCAACTATAAAGACTCAAAATATGTCTTCTCTCTTATAGGCAATAAATAATGATATCAACTTCGTATTCAAACTTGTCGGAAAAGCGGAATGTAGTCATCAAATGACTGCTTTTTTGAATTGGCATTAAATGACAAAGCCTCAGGTAAAATGCAAAAATCTTGACTTTGCTAACAAATTCCATGAATTAATAAATTATTTCGTAAGCACTCTAGATTAGCATAGCATAATTTTCGATCAACAATCGAAACTTTTTCCATGAGTTCTTGTAGAGTCATACAGAAAAAATCCAGGCCTTTATCCCGTTTAAGATTTTTTATTCCAATACAGCCTCTTCTACTGTTGCACATTTTCTCCAAAAAGGACTTCAAAAATTACGAAAGCAATTAAACGATCCGCAAATATTTTAATAAGCATTGCGAATTAGGCTTGCGCAAGATAGTCATAGGGAGTCTCGGGCACTAAGTGATGCCAATTCATCCGAATCTGTTGATCAAGTCTTCCATGTGTGGTCATCGGCTAAGCGTCTGAATGTAACTACGCCTTTGCCTGAGTGCAACAAAAATTTCCTTACAGAGGATTTGGGCAAAGCAGAATTTTTAATTCATATTTTGCCAACCACTTTACCATTAATAGCCTCACTCCCTCACATCATCTGCTTTCAAATTCAAATTCTAAAAAATAAATAGCTTATCTAAAAATTCACATTCGGATGAAACTGATAACATCCCAAACTCACTTATTAAACAGTTAAGAGATTTTCCACCTTTAATAAGCAAACTTTTCTCAGTATTTCTCGAAAAAACCTTCATTCCGATTATTAGAAAGTCTCTATTAAAATTCCAGTTTTTAAATCCCTCCGGTAACCTTATATAAATTCTTAATTGATTTTGAGCCTGGAATTGGTGTACTCAGATATCTACATGTTTATTTAAGTTTTGTTATTAATGTTGCTGAAATTATTTTTACCATCAGATGGTTAATTAATGGCTAACATAGGACGAAAGAAAACGCGAATTTATGATTTTTTGAATAATGCGAAATTATTTAAATATTTCGTGCTGAACTTTCTCCTTGTGTGTGAATGGAAGAGATTAAATGCTTATTGATTGATTCTCCGTTTACAGGCAAGGTTTTGAAACGGTCGTGCAATAATTGTTTAAAAAATGTGTATATTTTTGCGCAGGTCGTGTTTTTTTGGTAGTTGGTGTCGGTAAATATCTGTAGGTTTAGTGAAGTTATGTTTATATTTTTTTCTAAAATAATAAGTTTGCGTTTTGTTTATCAAGTCAGGGCTATGGCCGTATGCGATAAGAAAAAACTGAGAAATGTTTATGATTGTGGTGTGTACCAAATTCATATGTTTGAATAGGTATTGTGTTCTTGTTATTGTATTTAAATCATACCCACAGAATACAGTAAAAACAATGCTGCCAAATAAGTTTATGAACTTTTACTGCCCAAAGTCACAAAGCAGGGTATTAAGTTCAAACAATCAAATGTTCACTGAACGACCGTTGTCAGAGTAAGTGAATGTAATGAGACAAAAGGTTGAAATAGCAATTTTGTGGTATAAAAACCAAAACATAGCAAAATGTTTACTATTTGTCTGCATTGAAAATAGAGCCCCCTTAAACAGGTACCTTAACCGATAAAAATTTCTGAAGTTGACTTTACAAAGATTTTGTTACAGTTTTGGAGATGCAGTCACAAATATTTTTCAGAAAAATACTTCAAAAAAGGCTGTTTCTGCAAACGGATAAACGTGTCGTTTGCACGTTCCAACAGAGTGCACTGTCATCGTAATACTATAACTGTTAGTTTGCTTGTCGTAGTGAAATATATTTAACGGACGTTTTCCCGTTGGGCTGCCTCAATCATTGTTGCCGGTTGCTCGCTGTGATCGCTCCATGTTTATGAAAACTAACAGCTTATCGGATCATATCGAATTCCCCCCGATTCACACTTAAGGGCATTGACTCGCATGTTTTGCACCAAGAGATGGTAAAGAGAAAGCTGAAAACTACTCAAAAATGTGTATTTTCACTAACAAATCTAAACAAAAATCAAATGCAGAAAAACTCGCGTGAGGGCTCTGCTAAAATAAAATAAGAAATCATCATATATGTATGCACCGTGTCAAGCACTTGTGAAATACTATCGTAAGAATTTATCGTCTTATACGTATTGTTACCCAAAATAGGCCGACTTGTCTTAAAAAAAGCATGAGATGTATGTCATGCTAGAATTGACATTGTACTTCTCCATATTCAATAAATGCCTGCCGTATAAGTCTTTCAGTGTTCGAAAGTGCCCATATCATCCAGGCGTTATCGTTGTTGGTAGGAATATAAACTATACTTGCACGTATGACCGAGTTGATATTTTAAATAGTGAGTTCAGAAACCTGTACAATATGTTTAAACGAAGTGTTCTTCATCGCTTACGTCTCCTTTAGCTTTGCACTGAGCACTGCACCTTGAATGGAAATCAGAATCACTTCTTTCTGATAGGAATGGGAGATCGTTGATCCGGTTTCATACCTGGAATAAAAAGGGGGGTTCAAAGGGGCAAATATAAAACGAGTTTGTTCTAAGTAAAATTAAATGCCATAATAAACAAACACCCATGCATGAATAGCTAACTCACATCAACCCAAGACTGATTTCAACAAACGCAGTCAAAATGGTGCACAAAATCCTCGAGGGGGGTCTTCATTTTTGCATTGCGGTTTCCTTTGTGCTTTTCTAATATTCATAGTAAATTCAGTGAAAGTTTTCTGCTGGTACATTTCCACAGTTGTAGGCTGCAAGATCGAATTCATGAGATTCTGCATGAACTCTTCAACATTTAATTGATCGTTAATTTTTGGACACATCTGTGGCTCTGCAAGCGTAAAAAGACTCAATTTTGCATCATATTTTAAACCAGAAGACTATCAGAATAATTTTAATATATTTGGAATCAAAAAAGTATATTTTTTCTTATCAGGTTCGGTGAAGCAAGCAAAGACAGATGTAAGTATAAACAGCAAGACAGTAATTAACGATAGCATTTGAGATAAAGGAGTAAGCAGCACCAGATCCACCGTGTTATTCCCTTAATAGACACGCTTTTCCAATCAGGTGGCATTACAAATGTCAGATAAATTGTATGCATCAAGACTGGCTTGTCTAAAAATGGCTAACAATCCAGAGCAACCACTGACATCTTTATCTGTCAAGGTCATGACTGAAAGCGTTAGCTTAAATCAGTACCAATTTCCTGAGCTCAATTTTCATAAATTCCTGAAATAATAAGAAACTAAAAAATAAATTGAATATTTAAGGCCCAGAAGGCCCCGTCATTACAAACTTAGTATAGTGGTAAAATATAAATACAACGTGGATAATTGTTGCCCAGTGTGAGTAAACATATGACCATAAGAAATGAGTAGTATTGTAGGCACATCCAACTCAGAACGATTCGTCCTTTTCACAACAGTAGTCAACAATATTTTAAATATATTGTGAACTAGAAAAGTAATAGAAAAAACTCCTACAATAAAATAGTGTGCAGAGTTCCAAGTTCCCTAAATATTTTTAATTAAATCTATCTGAGAAAATAACTGCTGACCTAACGATGCAATGGGTGGATTTGATAGGATTTCTACGATACAGTGAGATATGATCGTGAGGAGAATGACAACGTGCGAGGCTTTGGAAAGCTCCTGGTTGTTGGTGAGATGATATAACAGCCAGAGTGTCAGTTCATAACCTTCAGGGAGGTGAGACACGAGGAGCTCATCGTGGGCTTTGATGTTGGAACGAAGAAAGGACAATAGAGATCACGAAATCATCACTGAGATGCAAAATTGCTGGCTGCATAGTCAACCCACAAGGAAGCGAAAACAGCAGAACCTGTTACGATCATCAACAAAAGCCCCATAGATCATCGAGAGGGTATCAAAATGGTCAGAACGCCTCAGGTTTGTCAGCATTTGGAAATGGTTGTTGAAAAGAGGGGTCAAAAAAGCGGATACAATGATCGACTCTGAAGATGGTATTGTAAACATATTTATTAACTCATGTAATATCAGGGGAAGTGACTCAAATACCAGAAGGACCTTTTAAAAGTCTAAAATATCTGAGTTTGAGGAGTAAAAGGACACTGAAGACTTCATTTGTTATTAGATAAATGTTGATGTAATTTTGTATTGAAAGCCGCTAATGAAGACAACGAACTCATTTTAAGTGGAAATAATTCCAGATGAAAGCATATTACCAGGTAAGCAAAATGAGACGATTAAATGTGGAGCAATGGGGTAGTGAAATAATCATGGACTAACTCCGAGCGGCAGAATATCTATCTCCCGAAGTGAGAGTGTTAATTTATGGGGACTTGGGCAAAAAAGGGCAGCAGAAACCGGCTTCAAGTCTTCTTACAAACAGAAATTTTATGTTCGCATGTGCTAATCTCTCGGTTTATGATAAACTGGATCCAAAAAGAGAAAATTGATTTCGACTTGAAATTCTTTTAACATTTACAATGTTACTGAAGTCATAGGCGCTCAACTGGCCAAAGAATGTGGACGCAGTACTATAGGATGGGAAGAATATACATTGTGGAACATTTCTTAATTTATTTTCAGAAGGAAACTCTATGTGATATAAAACAACATACGTATAATCATAAATTGTATATTTAAGGAACAACTTAAATGTGTATCATGCTAGGTAGCATATGTGGCGTAGTGATCAGTATTATAAAAGTGGATGCAAATGATATTTTCCCGTCCCTTCTGTGAAAGCTATTAAATCAAGCTCCGGATAGTGAAATCTTTCCCAGGGTGTAAAAGGCATCGCACATTTTACCTATTTCTAAACATGGCCAACCTACCTCATTTAATGATTTTCGGTCAATCAACTAACTCTCTACAGCTTCAAATATTTTGGATGGACTTGAAAAAGATAAGACGATGTATCACTTAACCGAGAAGAACCTACTGAATGCAGACCAGCATGTTTTTCTCAAAATAAGGTCTTAGGATACCTGACAGCTCTCTTTCTTTAAAAACGTTCTATAATCTAGGGACAATGGTTTTGCAATAAACATAATCTAGTTCGATTTCACAAAAGCCTTCGATCGTGTTGAACATGCCCTTCTTATCCTGAAAATATCCTCTTTCGGTATGTGTGGTAAACTTCTTCACTTGATATTTTCTAACCTGAAGTCTCGCACACAACATTTTAAGATCTCAAATGCAAACGCAAACCCCGCATGTTTGAGGAGTGGAGTTATTCAGGGTAGTGTGATTGGCCCACTCATATATTTTTCTTTTTGTCAGTGATGTACAAGGCTTATTTCGGAATGTAAGGCCCTTTATGTATGCCGATGGTTTAAAATTTACCATCGATACAAGCCCGCAGATCGTGGAACCGTGCTCAAACAAGTAAAATATGATCTTGAGGCCTTTGCCCAGTGGTTCTGCACACGGCGCTTTTCTCTTTCGTTATGGTTGTTGGCGACCACCAGCAGCCTCAAATCAGCATAGATGGCCATGATCTTAAGGTGCCTGGCGTTGTTAAGGATCTGGGCATATCATATTCCAACGGTCATAATCTTTTAGAGCATTTCACCCTCATTGTCTCCAAAGCACGCAGAACTACCAGGTTTATCCTCTGAAATTTTAAAACTATTGATATTAGATTCAGCCTTAAAGAATGAACGTTAGGCCTGGCCGGGAATACTGCTCGTTTCTATTTAGCCTTTGGTGCTCTTATTAACGGAAAAAATATTATTGATCAAGCATTTCTTTAGGAAAAGAGATTTATCGTCGAAGTTCCATAGTCAAACGTATTAATAACGCTCTGGGCTTATAAACATTGAACCCCTTTTCTTTCATCAAATACAGAAGAAACTCTTTTTAGTGTTTAAACCTTACCACTGTGCGGCAGCTTGACCATCTTCGGCCAAGCAGTATAAATAAATACAAAGTGGATAATTTCTGCCCTATTTGAGCAGCCATATTAACAGCATAAATGAATAATATGGTAGGCATATCCGATTCAAAACGATTTGCCATTTTTAAAACAAAAGTCAACAATCTTTGGAATATACGGTGAACTAGAAAAGAAGCAGTAAAAAACTCATACGCTCAAATCGCAGGCGAAGTTCGGCGAGCCGCCAATTTCAAAAAAACTAGGAGAAAACAGCTGCTTCACTAAAAACTAATAGCTAGATGCAATGGGATAGTTAAGTGATGTTGCTGACGACATATGAGGTTTTTGAACGCTCCTTGTCGGGTGAGAGAAAATAAAGCAGTCAGTGCTACTGTTTATAACCACCAGTGGAGGTGAGAGAGGAGGAACTCACGTGGGCCACAGGGTCGAAACGAAGAGGAGACAGTAGAGGTCACGAGATCATCATCGAGATGCGACCTTTCTGATTGCATAGTCCACCAATCAAAGAGGCGAAACCATCAGAACCAACCTTGATCATCAATTGAACCTGGAGACCATCGTTGGGGTTGCACAAATGGAGGAAATTATCAAGGTTTTCAAGAGATGGCGATGCTATTTTAAAAGGGAGAACGTAAAAGTGAATCCAAATATTGATTCTGCAGAGGATGATGGAAACCTTTTTAGAAACCAATAGAATATCAAGGGCGCTGCCTCAAATACCAGGAGGACCCTTTTAAAAATCCAAACGTTGCGAGTTTGGGAAGGAGACAGACAATAAGGACTTTATATCGTCCGCAGTTTAATGTTTGCGTAAAAGAGATACTTGATCCAGAAAGAGAAAATAGGCTTCGAGTAAAAACCCTCTGAATTTTTTCAATCTTACTGTTGTCAGAGGCGTTTATCGGCCCAAAAAGGGGACAGCAGTATTCAAGGATATGAAGAACAAACATGCGGTACAGGTTTAACATTATTTCTGGACGGAAGAAATTATGTGATATAAAACTATATATCTGTGCAGCCTTTGCAGAAATTTGATCTGCATGAGGCGATAATGTTAGCTAATTCTTGTAACTTCGACCTAAGTCTCTTATGGTTGGTCGTTCTATAAGTGTACTTTTTTGAAATACTAGGGGCCCAGGAAGCTTGGTGGGGTCAAAACACATGAAACTACTCTGGGATGGAGAAAATTCCATCTGCCAGCTCCAGCTCCAACGTGTGAGCATAAGTAGATCAAAGTTGATTTTATCAACGCAACTATTGGCAGTCTTTAGAAAATGAATAAATACACTTAAGATCGTCAGCGTAAACGAAATTTTGCGAAATTGTGAGTAAAGTTGAGATTTCGTTTTTGTACAGAATGAAGAGAAGGGGACCTAGAACCGTGCCTTGAAAAACGCCACTCGTGATCGGCTGGGGCATCGAGTAGCTATTACCTGCTGAGACCTTCTGGCTGCGGCTAGACAAGTAGGAACCAATGAAGTCAAGGAGAGGAGACCAGATGCCGAGGGCTTCCAGTTTCACCAGAAGACGTCTGTGCGGCACCTTGACAAAGGCTTTGCTCAGGTCAAAGTAGATCACAACCACTGACTGTTGCTTAGTACGACTGTGCGCAATTGCTTAAATTCCTCAACTCCAAGATAAGTATTACTCGCTTTTTATTTGAAGATATTGATAAATTTATCCTCTCAATTATAATCTCAATTTATAAGAAGTGAACTTCTCTACCCTAGCTCCCAAGTTGTTGCCTCAAGCCATCTAAATCTTCACGTATTCATATACCAGAAATATGACTGACGAAAAAGTTACCATAGATAAACTAGATCTCTCAGCTATCCTACGTCTGCAAAACTTTATTGACAAATATGAACATTTATTTATGATGCTAAACTCACTAGAAGACTCATAATAGTTTGCAACCAGCTTAGCAAGCGTACCACAAATAGAACCAATTGTACACGATGTCTCTTCAGAGGACGCTGATAGGTCCAAACGCAAATTTAATGTCATTATCCAAAATATTTCCCACATGGTTTACCCCACACCATCAATGGAAAAACTCGTACACTGGTTTGCTCTTAACATCCGCATAGCTTTCATCAAAAATGCTTAACTCAAAAAGCAAAAATAAGCCAGTGTTAGTGACTTTCTATTCACAAACCGAAGCCGATCTAGTTCTACAAAACCCTGAAGTAAACAAAACTCTGCTTACCCGAAACGCACTCATAGATCCAGACCTCACACCTATGCAAAGACGTGAACATCAGACCAAAGCCACACAGCTCATACCAGATGTTCATCATACCGCCTCCTCAGTGGAACCTTAAGCAGGCACTCCCAACGCTGCCAACTATAATTTAGAATTTAGAATTTATATTTGGTTAGCACCAGCAAGGCACTGTCTAAGAAAACATTAGTAACGAAATAAAGTTATGACAATGTTTGCAGATAAAATGTACAAATACATAACCTGTCCTGCTATGTCAACAGTTAGCGATGTTTTAAAATTAATGGTGAACTAGAAAAAATAGGCAGAGAAAAAATACTCCTACCATCAAAATGGAGGCAGAGTTCAATAAGCTTTCATTTTTGCATAGAAGGTAGGAGAAAAAAACTGCTTAGGAAAAATGGTCAGGTGGTAGATTAGGGTAATACGGTAGTAGCATTTCAGAATGAGATAATGAAACCTCGAGGTGATTCGTTCTTGATCACTTAGGCGTGTGAAACAAAAGCTCACGAAAATGCGTCAATGAAATTAGGTCCTCAGCTTCTTTGGATCCAGAATTGAATTCTGATGATGGCAAGGTACCAAAGAAACGGTAGCATTTTCGACTGTGGACCACCGAATGTGTACGTCCGAATGACGCCATCGTTTGGATGACTGGTGATATAAGGAGACATCATAGTTCATGGGTGACTTGAGGTAGCGAAAATATAGTTTCATGAGGGTCACTTAAATACCCGATAGTCCTTTCTCCGCGTCATGGGGAAAGCTACTGGTAAAAAAATGAAGAAAATAAGAGGTTAATAGAATCAGTGTTAAGATAAATGTGCGGTCTTTGCTTGAATGTAGATAACCTAGTTAACGACATAATTTCAATTAGCAAGTTATTCCAAAGAAAACTATACCTGGAAGCAAAGGAGAGAGAGCGTTTACACGTGGAGGATGCAGGGGGTATAATTTGTGCAGAAGTTCTCAGGTTAGAAAGAAGACTAACGGGGGTAATGACAGAAAGCTTGGGGAGAGTTGAACTATTAGTTAGTCGGAAAAGGAGACAAAAGCCTGCTTCAAGTCTCCTGAGCCAAAGAAATTTTATCTTCGTTAGCTGACATCTTGTTGAGTAGGAAGTAGTTGAAAGAGTAGGAAATAGGTGTTTTTTGTGAAATGTCTTTGGACATTTTCAAATTTTGAACGGCTAGATTCGTTCATTTAACCGAAGAAAGGACAGCAAAATTCAAGAATGGGAAGTACAAACATACGATAAAGTCTTAATTTAATTTTCAGTAAGGTAGAAATTATAAGAAATAAAGCCTCAAATCTGAGCAACTTTGGCCGATACTCTATGGGAATGAGGCGAAAGATCTAATTTATTGGTGCAGCTTAAGCCCAAGTCCTTGATGGAGGAACATTCAATCATAGGGCAACCTTCAAAAATAAGAGGTTGCGGCAGCCTTACAGGCCAAAAACTAATGTAGCGACACTTAGAAGGTGAGAACTCCATTAGCCATGTGGAGCTCCAGGCCGAAACAGCGTCTAAGTCTGAATGAATTTGTTCTAGGCACCGTTTGGTCGTAGAGTTAGAGAAGAAATACACGCATTTGAGGTCATCAGCATAAATAAAAGTTTGAGAATGTTTCACTATCGATTAAACATCATTTATATACAGTAAGAACAAAAAAAAACCCAATACGGTACCTTGAAGGACACCACTAACAATCGGGGTAGCACTTGAGTATGAGGACCCTACTAAAACTTTTTGCTTTCGATCAATTAGGTATGATCTAATAAAGTCAGTAAGGGGACTACGAAATCCTATAGCTTCTAGTTTAGCTAGAAGGCATTTATGAGGCACTTTATCGAATGCCTTACTAAGATCAAAATAGATAACTACCACAGAGAGAGTATCATTAGGAAGAGAGGTTAGTAGATTTAGAAAAGACATGTGGCAGATTTCACAAGAGCGGAACGGTAAGAAGCCGTGTTGGGAGAAGTTGATAATTTGATTGCTTATGCAAAAATCCATGATTTGTTTTGCAATTAGCTTTTCAAAGAGTTTAGCAAGAGAGGTCGTTTTATGAACAACGCGATAGTTATGAATGTCCGAGCGAGAACCAGATTTAAAAACTGGTATTATAATAGAAGTTTTCCAATAATCGGGGAAGAAACCATTTTCGAGAAATACTGAGAATAACTTGCTTAGTAAAGGTGGAAAATCCCTTAACTGTTTAATAAGTGAGTTTGGAATGTTATCAGTTCCAACCGAATGTGAATTTTTTAGGTGATCTATATACTTTTGAATACATGAAGGCGAGAAATTAATGGTTGTAAGAAGCGAATTTGAAAGCAGAGGAATTGTGGGAGTGGGGCTAGTTTCAGTGGTAAAGGGGTTGGCAACAAACGAATTTAACAACTCTGCTTTGCCAAAATCGTCTGTAACAAATTTTTTGTAACAGTCGAGTAAGGGCGGGGTTACATTCAGACGTTTAGCCGATGACCGAACATGGAAGATATGAGCAACAGATTTGGATGAATTGCCATCACTTAGGGCCCGAGACTTCCTACGCTTATCTCTCGTGAGCCTAATTTTTGATGCTAATTCAAATATTTGTGCAATCCTTAAATGATCTGACAAAGAGCTCTTAGATGAATCTTTAAGTTGTTTTCGTAATTTTTTAAGTCTGTTCTGGAGAAAATGCGGAACAGTAGAAGAAGCTGTATTTAAATTAAAAATCTTAAACGGGATAAAAACCTGGATTTTTTCTGTGAGGCTCTGCAATAGCTCACGGAAAAAGTTGAGATCATTGATTGAGAATATGCTATTCCAATCTAGAGTGCTTACGAAATTATTTATCATAATGCAAAGCGTATAAGTCAGTTTGATCAAAATAATAAACGTAGTGTCTCCTTAGCCAAACCTTTGGCAAGTTTATCTAATTGTTATTCTGACACTCATAATACCAATCGAATAACTGCTTTAGAAGTTAGGAGATAAGTTCAGAATCAAACGAAATGAGCACCTGAAAATTCTATAACCCCCTTGAACAGCTTGATGACACAAATTCTGGATCCAGCCATGTCACAATATTAGATAGTAATAAACGTGTAACTACGACGCTGCAAAATGAACAACCAGTCAAAGAAAATTTCGACCCAGCAACTCATACAAATTATATAACGTACGTGTCAATCCGGTCAAGCTCAAAAGATAACCCAATTGGTCTCCAGTTAGTGTTTCTACACGAAAAAGCTTTATTCAGAACATAATTACTACCAAAAAGCCCAAACAATTTCAACCTAAGAAATATTAGTGCTCCAAATTCTGCCAACTCTCATAAGACACAAATAAGTTCTTAAGTCACTTTATTGAGAGAAGTAGGCTTTTGCCCTTGAGCTCCCTATTCACATGCAAAAATGTCAATAGTACAAACGTTTACAGTGATATATCTGACAAATGAAAATGTAGGGTCATCGATATGTGTGGGCCAGGCGCAACCTGCCACTGTTTACACAATCTTCATTATATTGACAATATTTTCTCAGAAAATTAGTATCTAGTTTGAATTAAAATGTGTCAACAGTTTCTGAAAGGACCACCTCGTCAGGAAGTCCGTTCCATGCTCCAACGACCCTCTGCGAAAAGGCGTTCCGACGGACTTCCGTGTGGACAAACTTCCTCTGCAGTTTAAAGGGATGACCCCGCAGATGTTCCGTCCCAGCCAATTCGAAGATGTCAGCAAATTATAGGGCACAATCGCGGCCTCTGACAATCTGGTAGGTTTGGATGAGGTCACCGCGTAGTTGCCTTTAATTTAGAGGAAACAAATCAAGTTCAACCAGTCTGGCTTCGTAAGGCAGATGACGTAGGTTCTTGCCCATCTCCGTAGCCCTCGCCTGCACTCGTTCCAGCTGTAGATAATCCTTCTTAAACCACGGACGCCAGGCCTCGATGGCATATTCCAAGTGAGATCGAACAAATACCCCGTAGGTTTTTCGGAAGAGTTACTTATCAATCTGCACAAATCCACGTCTGAGCGCAAATAAGACCTGTGTAGCGCGTTTAGCTGCCGTTAAACACTGTGAAGATGGTTTAAGTGAGGAGTTTATTAGAATACAGAGGTCCTTCTGTTCCTCAACAATTGAAAGGGGCTGCCCATTGAGAATGTATTGGTAGGAATCATCCTCCTCACTGGTCCTTCTGGTACGCAGTCTTAGGACCACACAATTCCCAACGTTAGAATTTAAGAGCCAACGAGCAGACCAGCTGCTAAGACGGTTGAGATCCTCTTGAAGTGCGTGCCTAACGAAATCAGATCTGATGACCCTCCACAATTTAACATCATCTGCAAACATGATGGCGCTGCAATCCAGGTCATCGACACAGTCGTTGATGTACACTAAGAAGAGTAACAGCCCTAATACCGAGCCTCGGGGGACACCACTTAGAACCGGAGTAGGTGTTGACTTCGAGGTATCGACGCACACAGTTTGCAATCTATCTGTAAGAAAGTCTGTGATCCATGTCAGCAGCATTCCTCTTATGCCGATTTCAGATAATTTGTAGATGAGACGTTTGTGTGGGACACTGTCAAACGCCTTCTTGAAATCAGTGTATATGACGTCAACCCTACCATTTTCGTCCAGTGCACGAGTCCACTGCTCTGTGGAGAGTAATAAACTAGAAAGACAGGAGCGATTCTGTCTGAAGCCATGCTGGAGATCTGAGAGTAATTGGTTTTCCTCAAGGAACTTCATGGTTGCCTTCTTGATTATTGATTCCATTATTTTACAGCAAATATGGGTTAGGCTGACAGGCCAATTATTGTTGATATTAGATCGAGCACTACTCTTGTATATGGGGTATATATTTGCTACCTTCCATTCGGATGGCAGTTTCCCTGATTCAAATGACGAATTAACTATATGCGCTAGTGGTTTGGACAGTTCGCTGGCCATTTATTTAAGAACTTGGCCGGTATATCGTCCGGACCAGATGACTTCACTTCTTTCAGATTTCGTAGTTCTAGTTCCACGAGAGGTTCCTGGAAGATAATATATTCAAGCACTGGACCGGCGTCTATAACAGCACTGTTGACGTGGTCGAGCTGAAGTTCCGGTTCTCTAGTGAAAACCGAGGCAATAAACTGACCTAAGTACTTGGCTTTGTCGCAATTTTCAACGACTTCAACACCATTCCCATCCATGAGTACTGCAACTGGGTCCTTGTTTTTTTAGTCGGCTATTGATATAATGGAATAAAAGTTTTTGGTTTATATTCAGCCTGTTGAATAATTCTTGATTCATAGTTCTTCCTTGCCTGACGGATCATTCTTTTTTTACAGCGTTTCTTTGATGACGAAATTCTTTGAGATGCTCTGCTGACCCTGTTTCCCTGAATAACTTCCATTTTTATTCTTCTTCTTTAGCTGCCTGTTAAGTTCTCTTGTTAACCAGGCGGGGCGTTTATTCTTTTTTTGCACCTTCACTGGACAAAAGCGTTCAATCAGATCGAGTGATACTGTCTTAAATGATCGCCAGTCATCCTCTGGATTCCCTTTAAAGCAAACAATCCCATCTCATAGACATCAGTTCTTTTCCTCATCGCGTTAAAATCAGCCTTTCATATATTTCGCTTGCATTCCGTTCCATTCTGGCGCTGAGAATAAAGTGAGTAATCCCACATCAGCGTACTATGGTCACTCTTACCGAGGGGTACAATAGAATACACTTCATCAATGCTAGAGAAGTCCTTCGTTAATACAAGGTACAGGCAATTTGCTCTATGGTTCTCTCTAAATCTCATTGGAATGTTAACCTTCTGTACCAGAGGTTGGTCGAGAGTGAGATCCATTAGCTTGTGGCCGAAGGAAGTTGGTGCACCATCAACTGTCAGATTAACCCAGTCTACTATGGGTGCATTGAAATCTCCAGCAATAAGCACCTCCTGCTGACTGGCTACTTCCTTGAACAAATGGAGGAGGGACTCATCAGCTGCACTTGGAATGTTCGGTCTCATCAGCTGCACTTATAATAACACCTTAACTCCAACTGCATGGCATATGAATAAACCAACGCACGCTAACCTTTTAAACATAGTAGCAAATTATGGCAACCAAACCAGTTAGCTAGGCCGGCAAACCTTCCCCACAATAACCTTCGGTATTTACAATAACCGCCCAGTTAATCCTCGCCATCATATGGGGCATACACTCTACACTCAACCCATGCACTCTAACACCTACACGCTACCCATAAACTTTAACCCATGCACTCAAATCCTACCACCCACTCAACACATATACTCTTACCCATTCACTCATATTCCACCATACATATCATCATACATTCAAACAGTTACACAATTCCCTTCCATTAGCCTATCGCACAATGAAAACATTTTGAGAAATCAGTTTTTTACAACAGCTTACCTCTTCCCTATCCGACATCCTAAGTATCGTCCTTATTAATGCGAGATTGATAGTACTTAAAATACCACAACTTAGGACATTCATTGAAGCCTATAATCCAGATATAGTTTGTTAACGGAAACATGGGTTAATGAAATAACATCAAATGCTTCGCTTAGTGTCTCAAACTCCAATTTCTATCGAAAAGACGGCATAAATAAACGAGATGGTGGATATATGATATACATTAAAAATATCATTGAACAAAGTGATTTCGATGTTTCACACGAAACGTTTCCTGGCGAAGCATGCTTTGCCACAGTAAAATCTCTGTCGCACAAAAATATACTTATCGGATGTCTCTACACTCCTCCAGAATGTAGTAATGATGACACTGGCCTAACCAATCTTATAGACACCATATCAGATATTCAAATTGAATATAAAATAATTGCAGGCGATCTAAACCGTCCTGAAATAAACTGGGCTAAACTATCAGCCCCCACCAGACATGATGAACTGCTATCATTAATTGTCTTTCATAACTGGACACAAATAATCAATTAACCGACTCGAGGAAACAACATACTATACATTATTCTCACAAATGATATCTGGCCCCTAAATATGCATTACGACAGCATAACCTTTGAAAGTGATCATAAGGCAATAATAACAATGCTCCCTCTAAACTTAAAAGTAACATCAGATTCTAGTTACATTTACCTAAATCCTAAAAACCTTTTATACGCTAACCTTTTTATAATTCGAGATACCTTAATAGATGAGAGATCCCCGTATAAGTCACAAATTCCTAACTTCCTTTCCAATAGGCTAAAATACTAAAAAAAACAACTTCACGATCTCTCAGTTAGTTATTTATCCACACTAAGACGAATTAAGGAAATAAATGATCTAGTTTAAAAAATTGAAACAAACAGAAACATAGCAGCGGAACGCCGGACAATAGATTCCTCCGTAAACACAGCCCAAATCTTTCAGAAACAAATGAATAATAATCGAAAAACATGTCCCCAACTCATGATTGATGACGCAGGACAAGTAATAACGAACGATAATCCAATAGCAAATGTATTCAATAAGTATTTCTCAGCCATCTATTCAGTTGAGGAGGAGCCGATTTCCCAACCAACAGACGTGACAGCATTTACCCTCAATGAGATCTTTTAAGCAAAGAAACCGTCAAAAAAAGCTATCAGACAACTTTCTAATTCCACCTCTTATGGAACGGATACAATCCCACCTTGCATACTGAAGCATATGATATCTGCTCCAATACTGCTGTCGAGTCTATTCTCCTTAATCCAGTCAAATGGTATGTATTCAGAAATCTGGAAAAACGCAAGAATTACACCAATCTTTAAAAACTGGAACCGATCGGATACACAAAGCTTTTATGGTCTTCACCGAACAGTGGTAATAGCAAAAATCTTCGAAAAAATTATTTTGAAACAAATGCAAAACTATCTTACAAACACTAACCTCATACCTTCCTCTCTACATGCTTTCTTACCTAAAATGTCATGTCAGTCCTGTCATCTCACCTTCCTTGAATTCGTTTCAAGTAACAGAGATGACGGAAACACGGTGGCTACGATATACTTTGACCTTAAAAAGCGTTCGATAACGTCCCCCATAAAAGGCTTCTACTGAAGCTAATAAGTCATGGGATTGGGTCTCGTCTTCTCGACTTTCCAAAATCTTACCTTCAAAACCGATATGAGGTAGTTCACATTCGAAACGTGGTCTCAGAACCATCTCCTAATAGAAGTAGAGTACTTCAGGGGACTATCCTAGGTCCCCTCCTCTTTCTTATAAACATTCGCGACTTATCCTCTATATCAACGTCAGCTAAAACATTTGTATATGCGGACGACTTAAAACTTGCATATGCATATAACAGGTATACAGTAGCCAGTATGCATAGAACGATTGAAAATGATCTTAAAAAACTAAGCAAATGGAGTACTCTATGGCAAATGCCATTCTCTCCAAGTAAATGTAATCTCCTGATTTTTGGTCCACGAAAACTTCCACCCATAATTTTCAATAATCAGGAAATAGCTGAGACAACATCAATAAAAGACTTAGGTCTTAGCTATACATATGCTCTTGATTTATCTCCCCACGTTAAACAAATATCACCAAAAGCCACTAGACTATGCGAATTCATTTGTAAAACATTCTCCTCACCTGCCCTAAAGACACGACTATATAAAATGTACGTTTTACCTATCCTGGATTACTGCTCAATTTTCTTTGGCATAATGCCCTCAGACGGCCAAAAGAAACTAGAAGCCATTCAACGATGCTTCACAAGATCCTTATCCAAATGTGATGGCATTTAAGGCTCATACATGGAAATATACAAAAGATATGTTCTTCAAACCGTCTGGATCAGAAGACTCGAAAATTGTCTCACTTTTCTATTCAAAATCACACACGACCAAGATATTCTCAGAATTAATATACTAACAAATCAAAACGGGCCCCGAGATACTAGAAATAATACAAATATTATAAAAATTCCTAGATTCAAAAAGGCCCGACGATCCAACTTCTATTCCATAAGATACGCGACAATATGGCATGCCCTGCCAAGTTCTATTAGAAAAAGTCTAACCCTACTAGAATTTAAAATAAAAATGAAACAATAGCTGTCAAATAATACCACAAATCTTTTTTTATAAGATAGGACATTTTTAAACTCAGTTCTTTAACATAGAATTAGGGCTGAAAGGGCTCTGATAACGTCAACTTCAGGAATCACGCGTTTTACGACGTGGCGGTTACTATCGGTGATAGCTTCTTCAATTCTGACTACTCCAGATGAGCTGTCGTATCTGCACCTAGAAGTCAAGCTGCAAATCCAAACGTACTTTTGCGTGCGCTTCCGATAAATAAATAAATAGGTTTATTGATTTGGCACTGCTTGGGCGCCGTCAAATCCTTAGAACACAGGAAAAAACCTTAAACAAACTCCTCTTTTCATTAAACACTTAAGCTTTGGTTTGTTTTTTTGCTTAAATAGCAGTGTTCGAAATGACGAGTTTGTTTTAAGTAAAAAAAACCTGTTTTTCCGATGACGGCGATAACCATTTCAGTAGCCATTTCTCAGGCCAGAAGCTCCACGAGTACTTATTGCCCATCCATTTATGAACCTCCTACAATCACCTGCAATTCACACAGAGATGAAGAATATAAACATCTGGTTTTGTGGTACATCTTCTGGTTATGGACAAGCAATGGCTTGGGGTTAGTGACCTACAAAACTCATGCAAAACGACATTTTCGTTCTACCCTTGATTCATCGTATTTTTGAGCAGGCCAAGAGGCTAACCGAAGAAAAACGGCCAGCCGAAGTGGTCAAATACGTTGAAAAACCGTTCGTTAAATGTAGCGAAACGTTTTTCACGCGCAATAAGAAACAAAAGTAAAACATGGCATCCCGTACTACTGGACTCCGTTGGCAATCCTGAAGTTGATGACAAATTGACGGCTGATAGTTTTAACGTTTTCTTGTCCGTTAAACTGTCCTTACCTCACTCGTTATATGGTGAGTACCGACATGACTTTTTAGTCATGCTAGTATTTGGCTGGTTTGCAAGGACCTATTATTCGGTCAGTGGCTAAGCGTCTGAATGTAACTCCGCCCTTACTCGACTGTAACAAAAAATTTGTTACAGACGATTTTGGCAAAGCAGAGTTGTTAAAACTCGTTTTTTGCCAACCACTTTACCACTGAAACTAGCCCCACTCCCACAATTCCTCTGCTTTCAAATTCGCTTCTAACAACCATTAATTTCTCGCCTTCATGTATTCAAAAAGAAATAGCTCAACTCAAAAAATTCACATTCGGTTGGAACTGATAACATTCCAAACTCACTTATTAAACAGTTAAGGGATTTTCCACCTTTACTAAGCAAGTTATTCTCAGTATTTCTCGAAAATGGTTTCTTCCCCGATTATTGGAAAACTTCTATTATAATACCAGTTTTTAAATCTGGTTCCCGCTCGGACATTCATAACTATCGCGGTGTTCATAAAACGATCTCTCTTGCTAAACTCTTCGAAAAGCTAATTGCAAAACAAATCATAGATTTTTGCATAAGCAATCAAATTATCAACTTTTCCAAACACGGCTTCTTACCGTACTGCTCTTGTGAAACCTGCCACATGTCATTTCTAAATCTACTAACCACTCTTCCTAATGATACTCTCTCTGTGGTAGTTATCTATTTTGATCTTAGTAAGGCATTCGATAAAGTGCCTCATAAATGCCTTCTAGCTAAACTAGAAGCTAAAGGTTTTCGTAGTCCCCTTACTGACTTTATTAGATCATACCTAATTGATCGAAAGCAAAAAGTTTTAGTAGGGTCCTCATATTCAAGTGCTACCCCGATTGTTAGTGGTGTCCTTCAAGGTACCGTATTGGGTTCTTTTTTTGTTCTTACTGTATATAAATGATGTTTAATCGATAGTGAAACATTCTCAAACTTTTATTTATGCTGATGAACTCAAATGCGTGTATTTCTTCTCTAACTCTACGACCAAACGGTGCCTAGAACAAATTCATTCAGACTTAGACGCTGTTTCGGCCTGGAGCTCCACATGGCTAATGGAGTTCTCACCTTCTAAGTGTCGCTACATTAGTTTTTGGCCTGTAAGGCTGCCGCAACCTCTTATTTTTGAAGGTTGCCCTATGATTGAATGTTCCTCCATCAAGGACTTGGGCTTAAGCTACACCAATAAATTAGATCTTTCGCTTCATTCCCATAGAGTTACGGCCAAAGTTGCTCAGATTTGAGGCTTTATTTCTTATAATTTCTACCTTACTGAAAATTAAATTAAGACTTTATCGTATGTTTGTACTTCCCATTCTTGAATTTTGCTGTCCTTTCTTCGGTTAAATGAACGAATCTAGCCGTTCAAAATTTGAAAATGTCCAAAGACATTTCACAAAAAACACCTATTTCCTACTCTTTCAACTACTTCCTACTCAACAAGATGTCAGCTAACGAAGATAAAATTTCTTTGGCTCAGGAGACTTGAAGCAGGCTTTTGTCTCCTTTTCCGACTAACTAATAGTTCAACTCTCCCCAAGCTTTCTGTCATTACCCCCGTTAGTCTTCTTTCTAACCTGAGAACTTCTGCACAAATTATACCTCCCCCCCCCTGCATCCTCCACGTGTAAACGCTCTCTCTCCTTTGCTTCCAGGTATAGTTTTCTTTGGAATAACTTGCTAATTGAAATTATGTCGTTAACTAGTTTATCTACATTCAAGCGAAGACTGCACATTTATCTTTACACTGATTCTATTAACCTTTTAGTTTCCTCATCTTTTCCCAGTAGGTTTCCCATGACTCGGAGAAAGGACCATCGGGAATTTAAGTGACCCTCTTGAAACTATATTTTTGCTACCTCGAGTCACCCGTGAACTATGATGTCTCCTTATATCACCAGTCATCCAAACGATGGCGTCATTCGGACGTACACATTCGGTGGTCCACAGTCGAAAATGCTACCGTTTCTTTGGTACCTTGCCATCATCAGAATTCAATTCTGGATCCAAAGAAGCTGAGGACCTAATTTCATTGACGCATTTTCGTAAGATTTTGTTTTATACGCCTAAGTGATCAGGAACGAATCACCTCAACGTTACATTATCTCATTCTGAAATGCTACTACCGTATTACCCTACTATACCACCTGACCCTTTTTTCCTAAGCAGTTTTTTTCTCCTACCTTCTATTAAAAAATGAAGGCTTATTGAACTCTGCCTCCATTTTGATGGTAGGAGTTTTTTTCACTGCCTATTTTTTCTAGTTCACCATTAATTTTAAAACATCGCTAACTGTTGACATAGCAGGACAAGTTATGTATCTGTACATTTTATCTTCACCCATTGTCATTACTTTATTTCTTTACTAATGTCTGCCTTGCCGGTGCTAATCAAATATAAATTCTAAATTCTAAAACATTTATTGAAAATTCGACCGCTCCCCGTCCGCCCATCCAGGTTTGGACCGGTGCCGTCCTCGAAACCATAACTTTTACCCTCTGGGACGTAACCCTAGCCATTCGACGTTTTCGTCAATCTTATAGTCCTGTACCAGATGTTGTTCCGATCAGTTTTATAAAGGCGGATGCTAATGATATTTTCCCGTCAACTTCTATGTAAGATATTTAATCTAGCATTTGAAAGTGAAACCTTTCCCAGTGTATGGAAGAAATCGCACATTTTACCTATCCCCAAACATGGCCAATCTACGTCATTTGACGATTTTCGACCAATCAACACACTGGCTGCAGCTTCGAAAATACTGGAGAACTTGATCAAAGATAAGATGATGTATCATTTAACTGAGAAAAACCTATTGAGTGCAGCCCAGCATGGGTTCCTCAAAACAAGGTCTTGTGACACATGTCAGCTCTCTTTCTTTGATCATGTTCTACCATCTAGGGATAATGGCTTTGCACTTTACATAGTCTATTTCGATTTCACCAAGGCCTTCGATCGTGTTGACCATGCCCTTCTCCTCCTGAAACTCTCCTCTTTCGGTATATGTGGTAAACTTCTGAGCTTGATATCTTCTTACCTGAGCTCTCGTACACACCATGTTAAGATATCCAATGCTATCTCAAACTCGGTACGTGTGAGGAGTGGAGTTATTCAGGGAAGTGTGCTAGGCCCACTTTTATTTTGTCTTTTTGTCAATGATGTGCCAGGTTTATTTCGAAATGGTAGGCCCTTTATGTATGCCGACGATTTAAAAGTAGCCTATCGATACAAGCCGGCAGATCGCGACACCGTGCTTGATCAATGTAAAAATTATCTCGAGGCCTTTGCCCAGTGGTGCTGCACATGGCGCCTTTCCCTTTCTTGGCACAAATGGTCCGTTATGGTAGTCGGTGACAACCATCTGCCTCATCTATGCATATATGGCCACAATATAAATGTAGCTGGCGTTGTTAAGGACCTGGGCATATCATATTCCAACGGTCTCAATCTTTCAGAGTATTGCGCCCTGATTGTCTCCAAAGATCGCAGAACTGCCGGGTTTATCCTCCGAAATTTTGAAACTATTGATATTAGACTCCGCCTTTATAAAATGAACGTTAGACCTGGCATGGAATACTGCTCGTTTCTATTTAGCCTTCTGCGTGCTAGCGAACGGAAGAAAATAGAATCGGTCCAACACTTCTTCACGAAAAGAATTTTATCTTTGAAGCACCGTAATCTGTCGTATCAAGAACGCTGTGGACTTGTAAACATTGATCCCTTATGGTTTCGCCAAGTGCAGAAGGGACTCGTTTTGCTGTTTAAGCTTTTGAAAAGTCGTACATTTAATCCCCTTACCACTGTGAGGCAGCTTGATCATCCTCAGCGCAGCAGTCATCGCAATGTCTTTTTATTTCTTCCATTAGCTCGCACAGTTAAGTATCGACGGTTCTTTTCGGTAAACGCCATGGCCATGTGGAATAAACTTCCCCATAATATAAAAATCCAGCGGAGTTATTCTTTGTTTAAGATAACTATTACTCGTTCTTGCATTCAGAACAGTTTCCAAGAATTCTGGGCACCGACACGGTAATAATAATAGTTGTATCTGTTAGTTGTAATCTGTTTTTTTGTTTGACGGAGTGCGCGACATCTGAACCCGATGCCATGTGTTACCTTGAGGGATACGGCACCGTCTCTGCAGCCTGCACCCGTTGACTTCTTCGGCAGA
Organism: Schistocephalus solidus; assembly: GCA_017591395.1. Taxonomy (NCBI): domain Eukaryota; kingdom Metazoa; phylum Platyhelminthes; class Cestoda; order Diphyllobothriidea; family Diphyllobothriidae; genus Schistocephalus; species Schistocephalus solidus. The sequence goes on from WEDG01006043.1 coordinate 22,938, forward strand.
CAGTGAGCAACCGTACACGGATGCTTTCTTGCCTGGGGCAGAATCCCGGTTCCTAGCAAAAACAGAGAGACTGCATACAGACTGCAATTGTGTTAGCCCTTTTCTGATCTGAATTGTTATCATCCTTAACGGTGGCAGTTTTTTTCTCCTGAATAACATAAAGATAGGAAAAACACTTATAATGATATATATTCAAGAGTTTTTTTTCACTGACAGCCTCTACCCACTGAATATTTCATCTGACAATGCCTGTAAACCGGCATTAAATACAAAATATTATTATTATTATTATTATTATTATTATAAATACCCGTCCTCTGGCTATGCGCAAGGGCTCACGCTTTTTATTTATTAAAAACGAAGTTGGATTTGGCGGTCTGTATATAGTCGAGAAATTCAGATTTTTTCTCCATGTCTCTTTAGTTTTAACCAAACTGCTTCGCAGTCGCAAGGGCAAGCAATTCTGCGTTCAGATGATATGATTGCTCTGTTGACGTAGATTGCTATTTTCCCCCCTTTTATGCAGTCGGTCTCGACGGAAAATTTGATATCCATCGATGGAAATTTCACTATCCTATATTTCCAACGGCAAACAAATTTCTGTCATGGAAAGGACATCTGGATGCACATTAGATATCCATACTTTCAGTACATCTAGTTGCTTGAACAAACTCTTGAGTTTGTTCAAAGAAAGCGGAGCTTCTTCTGGACAGATTTTCGAACAACATTTGGTTCAGAATTGTTAGAATGGTTGTGTGTCTTATGCCGTCCACTGTCTGAGTAGGAGGCTACTGCTATTTTGATCGAACTGGAGTTCGATGTGCTTACGGACATTTGTGGCACTGAGCGGTATTTAATTGTGATCTGGCTGCCCTCCATACCCAATGTCATAGGCTTTCTCCACTGGGTGTGTATAATTTCTCCATTCCGGATTTTGAGATTTCTCTCACCCAGGAGTTCTTCTTTGAGCTCTCTCCATTTCTCCTTCTCGCAGGTGAAAATTCCGGCTGAAAACAACCGTTGATTGAGACCTTCGAAGCACAGGTTTCCTGCTCAGCAATAGCTGGTCTTATACCTGATTCTGAAGGAAAAGCTTCAGTGGTCTTGTTTGGCTGGACTCACCATTTGAGCTTCTTATTCGAACACTTCTGAAGGCTTTTAGAATTGTGACCTGTTCGTCCTCTTTTAAGAGAGATTCAAGATAGCTCTGAATTAGCTCCATATCATCGTGTAATCTTCCATTTTTGAGTGCCAGATGTAGATTCAGACATGCCTTTGATAACTGTGCACTTACTGCGATCCACTCGAGGCCTCTTTGGTTGTTTATTATTTTCAGGAATTACATTATTTTCACTTAGATTTCCGTCGCCTTCTGCATTCAGGGTTTTTGGGACACTGCCAACGCTTTGTTCCCTCCTTAATGCGGCTTCTTGGTCAGTCGCAACTTCACCGAAGCAGTTCATACTAGCAGAATGGTTAAACTTGGCCCACTCATATTAATGTTCTGGTTTATGCATGTTTAGGATAAACAGAGACGCTTCTTTATTTTCTTCAGCCCCTGTCGGTCGTAATTTTGCCTAACCGGGTATTCGTTGTCGATTACACCGTACCCCGTAAACACACCGTCGTATTTTGCATGGGTTTTCAAGACGTGTGAAGTTTTGTTATCGTTAAATATACTGTAGAAGATAAAACTGGCAATGCATAAACTCCTGATCGTTCTTTTAAGTGATTTTCAGGAGAAAAATCTGCCATTCATTGAATGATAATATTTTGGAAGGGTAAGGATTGATGCAGGTGCACGGTGTAGTCGTTCTCCCTTCAGTGCTATGTATTCAATATATTGCACCAGGTAAACGTGTGTTGGCGAACGGTTGCTCAATATTAACTGAGGAATTAGCTGATTATGGACTGCAGAGCCAGCAATTTTACCCTCAAAATGAAGCCTGATAAGCGATTGAGAGTCCATGAACACCATCAAAGCGGAAGAGAGCTCCCACCATGTAGGCATCTGAAATTCAAGAGAAGTATCCTGAATATAGAAAACAAGTGACAACTCTCTTAAACCCAGGATAGCTTCGCTGAATTTTGATACAACTGGGTAGCTTATTATAGATTGCTATGGCGTTAATTGAAACAAAACTGGCGGTATCAAACTGTGCGTGCCAGATGACTGGCGTGCCGAGAGTGATCTAGCTATCTCAGATTATTGAAGGGGTTAAAGTTACGCCTGTTCAAAAGTTTAATTAGTGAAAATAGCCACAGCGGGTCAAGGTTAGTAAGCTCACAGCGTTTTCCATAGATAAGGTTTTGGTGTTCTTAAGAGAAAACCATTTATGTAAAGAAACACTGGACCGATTCTATTCTCTTCCATTCACTAGCGCGCAGAAGGTGAAATAGGAATGAGCAGTATTTCGGACTAGGTCTGACGTACATTTTATACAGGCTGGTCCTCATATTGACGGGTTTAAAATTTCTGAGACTAAACACAGTTGTTCGGCGTACTTTTTAGACAATCGGGGTGCAGTGCTCTAACAGATTAAGACCACTAGAAAATGATATGCCCAGATAAATTATCCCTCCGGGAAAATTAAGGTCGTGACCGTGTATGCTTAACTGGGGCTCATGATCATTGCCATCAACCATAACGGAGCATTTGGGCCAAGAAAGGGAAAGGCGCCATGTGCAACACCACTGAGCACAGAGCTGATGATCGACCGGCTTATATCAATATGCAACTTAACAGCGTCAGAGTACATAAAGGGCCTACCATACTGAAAACAATCAGGAACATCGTTGAAAAAATCGAAAAAGGAGTGGATAGAGCACGCTTCCCTGAATAACTTCACTCCTCAAATATATGGGATTAGAGATAAAATTGGAAATTTTAACTCGTTGTGTGCGAGCATCCAAAAAGGAGGATATTAAGTTTAGAATCTTGTTCCCTATGACGTAAGAAAACAAGTTTAACCAGGAGGATATCATGGTCAACCTGATCAAAAGCCCAAGTTAAATAGAAATAAACGATGTAAAGTACAAAACCACTGTCCCTATATTGTAGCACATGATCAAATAAAGAGAGCTGGCAGGTGTCCCAAAATCCTTTTTCGAGAAACCCATGCTGAGCCACATTAAGTAGGTTATTCTCTGTTATGTGACTCATCATCTTGTCTTTGATCAAGGTCTCCAAGTTCTTCGAGGCTGCGGGAAATGTATGCATTGGCCTTAAGTCGTTAAATGACGTAGATCAGCCGTGTTTGGGTAAACGCAGAATGTGTGATTCCTTCCATAAAATAGATAAGGCTTCACTTTCAAGAGCAAGATTAAATACCTTACACAGACGGGACGGAAATATATCATTTGAATCAGTCTTAAGAACGCTGACCGGGTCACTACTTGGTAAAGGACTATAACATTGACGAAAATTAAGGAGAGCTACGGTCACGTACCAGCGGGTAAACGTTATGGTTTTGAGTACAGTACCGGTCCAAACCCGGATGGTCGGAAAGAAAGTGACCGAATGTTTACTTAAGGTTCTGGACAGGAAAGCATTAAAGCTATCAGCCGTCAAATTATGGTCAGCCTCGGGGTTTCCTAAGGCTTTAATAATATTCAAGACTTGCTTAGAAAAATTCCTCGTGAACAACAGGGTCAAAATGAAGAGGGACAGTAGAGGTCACGAGATCATCATCGAGATGCGACCTTGCTGACTGCATAGTCCACCAACAAAGAGGTCAAACCATCAGAACCCGCACCGATCAACTGAACCGAGAGATTATTGTCAGGGTTGCAAAATCGACTTGCGTGCATAAGAGGCGTAATGTGTCCTTTAAGTCTTCATAATACTGCTGCGCACGCTATTTGGCTTTTGCAAATGGCCTGATGATGGTGCGGCCCGTCAAAAGATGCAACAGCACGGTGGCAATTCCACATATGGAGGTCACGTTCTGGCTTTAGAGTGCTTTCATGAGCAAAAGTGCCAAAATTATCGGATCCTGATTAGTAACGAAATAAAAGTTATGACAATGTGCAGATAAAATGCAATTCATAAATCTCCTTAAGCGTCAACAGTGGGGTTAAATGTTTTTAAAATTAATGGTGAACTAGAAAAATAGGCAGTGAAAAAACTCCTACCATGAAAACGGAGGCAGATTCAATAGGCCTTCATTTTCGAATAGAAGGTAGGAGACTGCTTAGGATGGTCAGGTGATAGAATAGGGTATTTACTGGCAGCAGCATTTCAGAATGAGAGCACGAAACGTCGAGGTGATCTGCTTTTGATCACTTAGGGCGCTAAGGAAACAGAATCTCACGAAAATGCGTCAATGAACTTAAGTCTCAGTATCATAGGATCCAGAACTGAAT